>JANHFX010020044.1:0-11561 GCA_027560015.1 Chloroceryle amazona
TGTCGGAGGACAGGTACCGGGGAGCGGGTGTCCTCGGGTCCCGCGGGGCAGTGGCGTTGGGCTGTCACCTCCACCGCCACTCCTTAGTGATGGTGCTGTGGACACGGGACCCTGCGGTGCTGGTCCAGCACCGTCACGGGCGGGTGACAGAGCACCACCGTCACTGCTGTGACTGCAGAATTCACCACCTGAGTCCTGGCAAGCGTCGGGGTCGCGGGGGTCCTGCAGGAGGACATCGCTTTAGGCA
Organism: Chloroceryle amazona; assembly: GCA_027560015.1. Taxonomy (NCBI): domain Eukaryota; kingdom Metazoa; phylum Chordata; class Aves; order Coraciiformes; family Cerylidae; genus Chloroceryle; species Chloroceryle amazona. Next base: position 248 of record JANHFX010020044.1, read on the forward strand.
GCCACGTCTGGTCCTGGAGGGGAAGGGGCTTGGGAACAAGGGATCTTGAGGTCGGTGTCCATCTCCTCCTCCACCGCTATGTGGGTCAGGGCAGGGAGTGGGCTGGAGCGCTGCTGGAACTTGCAGGACTTCAGTGACTTCTCTTAACGTGGGTAAAATGATCTTTGAGATCGCCTTAGTCCAAGGATTGCCCGAGAGGCTGTGGAGATCTTTGACCTTGCCTAAAAATTGCGGTTGCATTGGCTACAACGGCAGTTTTGGTTCCCGTTTCTCCTCTCCGAACGTTTCTTGGTAATTGTTTAAAAATACCATGTATCAGTGATAAGATCTAGAGAGTTAAATCCCGCCTTGTAAAGCTGCCAAACTGGAGAGTGTTTCCAGGCCCTTTAGCTGGGCTGTGCAGGGTCTGAGGCTGCCCAGAGGCAGCTTTGTCTCCTCTGAAAGAGCTCAAACTTAATTCAGCCTTGCAGCTGGAGCTTGAAAACTCCATCCTCAAGGTGCCTGCTTTTAAAGTAAAAGCTCTTTTCTTTCTTTCTTTCTTTGTTTTCTCGCAGAATCTGTAAATAATTATTTTAAGCAGAGGATTTTGCAGCTAGAGTGCATGATGTGTAATCTGTGTCCCTAGTTTGAAAGACAAATATTGACCAGTGTGGGTTGGTTTTTTTGGTGGACTGTTTCTCTTGGGTGCCCGTTGTCCTATTGAGTGTCTGCTTTTACGTCTCTGCTAGCTTTCCAGAAAATTGTCAATATTTCTCCTCTTGGTCCTCACTGCGAGTTAGTTTTCGGCTAGTTGTCAAATATGTGCAAATTTAAGATCATTTCAGTTCATCTAAGCTGTTCTCTCCAAGTGAGCTCTCATGTCTCATAGCAAAAGGGATTGAGCTACTTAAAACAAGTACGTTAGAAAAGGGACTTCAAGCAGAGTTTGACATTGCCACAATTTCATTTGCTTTAAATTCTTTACTTGTGAAGCTGAGTGAAGTTTCAGTGTGTTTTGACTGGCTGGAGCTTGTTCGGCTGACTCAGCCAACTCCTTTTACCTGTAATAAAGTGTTCCTGAAATTCAGTTGCTCTTGTATGTGTCTCAAGATCTCTGCCTCTACCTCCACCTTAGAAAAAATAAATAGCTTCTGCTATTCAAGCAAGTATGAATTGTTGATGCTCCAAGTTGCTATTTGGCTGTAGACAAAAGGGTTGGCCAGAGAGATCTTTGTTTCACTAATAATCGAGATGCCAGGTTCATGAAGCAAGTGAAGCAGAAACCAGGGGTTTCCCACTAAGAAGCTGCTAGTTCATGAGCACCACCCTCCCGTCCCACCCCAAAGCAACCTGTGGCCAGTTAGGTTCCTGTTTCCTGATGCAACTGGGTAAAGAAATCTGCTGTTAGGTGTGCTGGTGATACAGGATACCTCTGAGGACATTAAAATACTGCAGTAAGTCTGGAGATTCCCAGGTTATTTTCTGTTTAAAGGCGCTAACCAGGTAATTTGCCTGCTCGCGGGTCTGGTTTGTGGTGTCTAAGATGCTATAAGCTATGATCGTGCCTTTTATTGCTTTAGGCATGACGACGTTGATTGACGGCTTTGCCATCTGCATTAGCATTTATATTGTAATCAAAAGGCTCAGAGTCTAAACTTATGTGAAAGGAATAGTAGGTTGGGAGTCAGACTTGGAGATTGCAGGATACTGGGGGGAGAAGCATCGTTTATCAGACTGTCAATACTTGTGGATTACGATTAGGCTTGTGCAGAACCTTAAGGTACCTTTTCCTGCTGGGACCTGCCTCCTAGTGCTAGTGTCGATGTGGTTGTTTAACGGCCTTGGAATGTGGATGGCTTTTAGAGATTCCTGGAAGCTGCAAAGGACGGTTATGGTGATGTTATCTGACTCTCGGTAGTCAAGTGAGTGAGTTTTGGCTGGGTTTTACCAGCCTGTGGTACATACTGCTTGGATGAGGGAAATGTTCTGAAGCTTGCAGAGAACTTCAGCTGGAATGCCTCGCCATCCCCAGCGCTTGCTTCAGGCAGGGGAAGAGAAGGGATTTTTCCCTCAGTTCTCTGGCTAATGTCTGCTGAAGTTGCTAGTAGTCTTAACGGACGCACCAACCAGCTACTGCTTTAAAGATTTTCTTTAGGGCATGATGTGGCTCTATACCCATAAACTGTTCAAAGCAGAGCTCACTCTCTAATCTCTATTTTCTATGGCCCCAGTGGTTTTATCTGGTTTTAAAAGACAAGGAAGTGGTTTCAGCTATAGCTTGCAGACATAGTCGAGATGTAGTCATGCATTATAGAGCCCCGACTCACTCTATTTGTCGCACGTATTTTAAGAAACAAAATGAAAACTCACTAATAGTCCTGTAATTCCTCATACAGAATGGCATGGGGGGAGGCAGAAGGAATCTTGGGGGCATTTTACTAGATTATTTAAACTTTACATAACCTGCAAGATTGGAATTTCTTAGCAGTGTGCATCACCTGCATGCTCTATGTATTTTCTCTTCTGAATCTCAGTCGGTCGTGTTAGTTGGATGATGTTCATTGTGTCCCAATCTTAGTTGTTTTATCTGATCCTTTACTAGAGCAAAATAGCCTGAGCCTGGATCTCTTTACAGCCGGTGTGCAGTGAGAGCAATAGGACATTATTTTATGTTTTTCTTCTCAGAAAAAAAGGAATGCACCTGTCCAAGCAGGTGAGAGTTAAAGGAGTGGTAGAATGTACAAACCTGATGCAGGAGGGCTATAAGTAAAACCAGTAGCTTTCATCCATGCTCTTTCACCAGCCAGCAAATGGGTGGAATTAGCCAACACGTTTATCCAAACCTGTAGAGTCTTGAGAGATCCGGAGCTTTCAGTGCCCTAAGTGCATCACGTGAAGCTAAAGTGGGATTTTCCTAATGTGCACAACTGGCCCTAAGCTGTCATCAGCTGCCTGTGTGTGCTGCCATTTCAAAGTTGCTGAGCATCCTTGGGTTTTGTTGCCTTCAGAGGGAGACGTGGGTGTTGGGCACGTCTGAAAAGTAGGTCACTGGCGTGTCAAGTTCAGACATATCTAACTGCGTGCTCCAGAGAAGATTTAGGGTCATTAATCTTACCTGAGCACGGGGGATCCAGTGGGAGAAGTGCACTGACTCACCCAGCTTTCGGTGCAAGCAGTTCTGCTGGGTGCTGGCACGCTGCTGTGCTTCTCAAGAGCCTGCCAGTGATGCGAGGGCTAATTCAGCTGATCCTGTGTCACCGTGCGAGACGGGCAGGAGGGGGCTGGATGTCATCGTGGTAAACCTGCACCTTGCCACTAGCCATCTCTTCTTTCCACTAGCTACAACCTCGGTGAGAAATTCTTAGCGATGTGCTGATGTAGGCAACTCTCCCTGTAATTCTCAACAACAAGCCAGGCATTCTAGTCTCCTAGAAGGTGACAAAACCTAGGAGAAAACTATTATGGCGTAGGAACTATATATATTTATATAAATATTTCATAAAGGATCAGAAACCTTTGTCTTCTCCACCACCTTGTATCATCTTAAGTTCTTTTCGAACTGAGATGTCTTAGCTTCTTTGTATGAGCCCAGTTTGTCATGTGTGTTCATTTCAGTCTCTCCATTTCCCACACAGACAACCCTGCAGAACTCGTGTTGCTCGGTTTGGTTGACAGCTTGAGGTTTTTCGTGTGTTTGAGCTGTTGGTGGCCAAGTCTTGTCTTTTTGGGTTTGCTAACAAGAAGGTTTATTAGGGGGTACAAAAAAACCTGGACTGTCTTGTGTAGATGAAATCTCAACTTTGCTAAAGTAATGGTGAACTAGGAATGGGAATGTGTGTACGTGACAAGAAATGTGGGGGTTGTCTTTGGTATCCTGCTGACACGGCTGCCAGCATGGAGAAGCATGATTTTTCCACTCATACATAAATACAAAAGGCAATCTTCTTCTCCTTGGGGTTTTCTTCTCCAGATCTGGGGCATAAAGCATATACAGCATTCTAGCTCACGCCTGTGGAATGCCTTTAATGGGAAGGTTGGACTCTCCACTTGATGCTGCATCCAGGCAGGACATGAGGAACTGCAGACCCTCAGTGAACTCTCTGGGTTTCTCTGCCTTGTCTGTGGCTGTTGGTTTGCAATAGAAATGCAGGTGGTGCCAGAGCTGAATCTGATGGTATCTGTTTGTTACAAGATCTAAGCCTGTAGATTTCACACCCAGCTGGTTGCACCATGAGCAGCAGTTCAAGCAGTGCAGAAGGTGTGGATGCTCTTCACAGCTGTAAAAAGACTTGTCCCTGCCTGGAGGGGTTTCTTTAAAGTTTGATTAAAAGCATCAGTCAATGACAACATTGTGGAGAGGGAATGAAGGACTCTATTATATTAACAGTGCAAAAGTTTGTAAGAGACCTATTGCCGTAGATGCAACTGGTTTGCTCTGAAATTTTTTTTTGCATTGGATGTGTTGCAACTCAATGACTGTGTTTGGAATAAAGCTCAGGGTGGAGGTTAGTGCTGGAAGTTCGAGTGGATGCTGGCAAGAGGTTTAAGAGAAGACAGGAGGTCCAAAAGCTCTTGGAATCAGAAATTGTTACAGATGTTGAAAACTAACTGTTCCTGAGACTGACATGTATCCTGTTGCCAAAATCCTGGGACCAGCACATCAAATGTTTTGCTGAGTACTTGTTGGGGATGATAAACTGTATTTAGTAGCTTGTGGAAGACCTTGCAGTGTATTTTTTTTTTAACTCTCCGTGGCACTTTGTGCCACCAGGAGATGACTTGCTGAAGTTCACCAGAGCTTGTATATCCCTTGCCTTGCGATGCTCTCCTGGTGTCACTTAAAGATTTAAAGCACAAGCTTGTCTTTCTGATTTGAGTTATCCTTCAACTCCTAGCTCATGTAGGTCAATGCACAAATTGGTGCAGCTCCTGTGGTTGTATAAAGTTTGTGTCTTCACTGCGAGGTGAGAGCTGCAGAAATGTGCTCTGACGTGGCTTGGACCACAGCTTGTACAGAGCCAGTTTCAGCAGTGCATTAGCCATCAAAACAGAGGGAACATTAGGTGCTTGAGCATTTAACATCAGAGATGCAGTGGTTTTTTACTCATTTCTCTCTTCTAGAGATTATTTTTTTTTTCATTTAAAGGGCGTAAGTGCATGTATCTTATCTTACAAGCTTTATCTGGAATAAGAACTACTTAATATACCTTCCATTTGCCTTACAATAGCCTCTTTTTTTTTTTTAATTATTTTTTTTTACCAGTTGTTGAACTCTTAGGTTGCAGCAAGTTTCAGGATGGTGCCTCCACCTCCCATATTAACCAGTTCTCATTTTTCTTCTTGTCTTCCCCAACCCTGTCTTAATTTCACTGGCATCTGCTTACACAGAGACTGGATCTCTCATCAGCGTGTCTCGTAGCTGTCAGGCTTGGTGACCTTCCCCTGCAGTCTCCTCTAGTTCAGTTCTGCAGCTGGACAATGCTCCTCGCCAAGAGAGGACTGCACAATGCCAGCTCTGTGCCCTGCAGCTCCCAGAAGAAACAAAAATGCTGGTTATGGAGTATGTGCAGTACAAAAATGTGCTGTTGCAGGAAACTTGGAATCATAGAATGCCTTGGGTTGCAAGGGACCTTTAAAGGTCATCTGGTCCAACTCCTCTGCAGTGAGCAGGGGCATCTTTACTAAGATCACTTTGCTCAGAGACTTTTGGGTCGTTGGCTTTTCTCCTAAAGCTAAAGATGGCTACAGGAGGCAGTGATGCTGCACCATTAAAAGGCTGCAATACCTCAAAATAAAGGAATTGCAGCAGTTTTGAAGCTACCAGGCTAGTCCAGTGAGGCCAGCCTTTCACCGAGGGTCTTCTTTCCCTCTCTCCAGCTGCACTGGTTCCTGCATGGTATCTGCTAACAGAGATCTGTGCACAGGTTTCCCAGCAACATATTTGAGCTATGTGGTAATCCATGCAAGAGGGCTGCTCAAAAGTAGCACACATTTCGTAAAATGTTGTTTGTAACAGTCTTAAGAGAAGCCAGAATATACTTGGAGGCTCAGAGAACAACTGGGAAGGAGAGAATGGGAGGGTGTAACACAGCCACGCACATGCTCCTGTGCTTGGGAGCTCTAAAAGCTTTGTAAATGATGTGCAACGCCCAAAGGGCAGCAACTGGCTTTTGCACAAGTATTTTCTGTGCATCTCTGTACTGTGCTTTGTAACCTCTCGGACATTAGAAGTCCACTTGCATAAAAGCACCCCAGAAGCTGTGTTTAATTGCCTTTCCCATGGCGCTTCCATCACACAGCTGTCGAATACAAGTGGGTTTGGATCAAACTCTGCCAGTTTGTGCTCTGTTTGCCCGGGGATTTGGTGACTGTTGCAGTAGTCCCTAATGTTGTCTGCTGTAAAGACAGGAGCAAGAAAAACTGGAGCTGTTTCCCTCCCACGTGTGGTGAGAGGGAGTGATGGATGCAGCCGTGGCGCTGCAGGTTGCAGCGTGCTGGGATGGGGAGCCATGAGGGGGGACAGGAGCGGTGGCCGTGGGGTCCTGAGAGTAGCCACACATGGTGGGATGCATCCTGTTCAGCAGAATCTTCTCCTGCACAGGTCATTCCAGGAAAGAGAAAATAAACTGTCCTTCTTTATACCTTTGTGAGGTGAAGTATGAAGCGTCATAAATGGGGAAAACTATAAAAAACATCTGGGCAGGCATGGCAAGGACCCCAGCAAGCAGGTTGGATGAGTGGCTGGAGCGAGCCTGGAGAAGAAAAAGGACAATTTCATGAAAGGATCAGCAAGAGAGGGCAAATTTACCAAGGCAGCCCTCCAGGGAGGGAGCTTTACATCACCACAAAACCTTACACATCTCTCAGGGCTCTTCATATGTCACAGTCTGCTTGCCTGATACCTTGAAACTGCACCCAAATAATGAGCAAAATGGATATTCAGCCATCAGAAAGCAGGTAAGAAATTTAGCAAATTAGCCTGAAATTTTAGATGGACAAAATACAGCTTTCATCTTAATGAGAGGAAGAACAGTTGCGGAGGCTGGGTTAAAAAAAAAAAAAGTGATGCTTTAATTTTTCTTTTAGTCAGGCTTCAGGAAATAGCGTTGTGTAACTAACCTTGGCCAGACTTTGAACATATGGGCTTTGCTTCTCATACCATGTGTATTCACCACTTAAATTTAAGTTTTTTCAGGGAACACTTGAGGTTTTCAGTGCTGAATCGAAGGTGATGCCAAAGCAGAGTTCTGGGTAGAAGAGTACTGCTGTTCTGCTGCCAGCTTTACAGAGAAGTTTGAGCTAACATTGTCTTTCAGTTTCCAGGTCCTGCACCATTTCCTCTTACTGGGAGGTAAAAGATCGATGTCCTTAGCAGGTTTTTGAAATAATGGTAGTGATCAATCAGCCCCAGAAGGCAATGCTTTTGACCTTTACAAGTCTGCAATCACAATTTCCTTAGGAGTAGAGTCCCGTGGAGGAAGATCTGAGAAAAAGCTGCCCTAAATTGAATTGGCCTATTTTGCCACTAGGTTGAATTACCTGGATTAGAATTACCTGGACTCAGGTGACAGAGCCAATTCAGTGCCCTGTCTTCAAGGGATAAGGAGGGAAGATCTTTACCTGTGTTTAGAAAGTTACAGATGAGATTTTGCAGCTCCAGCAGCGAGTGCAAATTTGATCAATTTACCTTCAGTTAAGAATTGACTTACAATAGCAAATAAAGGCTTAATTGTTTCATAGGCAGGTGGTGCATCTGCCTCGTGGAGTACTTTCAGGTCTTATAGTAAGGTCTAATCATGAGTTGGTGCTCAAGCTCCTATTTTAGCCTCAAAGGTATTAAGGTATAGAGAAAACATAAATACACTTACGGGAGCTAACGCATGCTAGAGCATGGGAGATGAGAGAGGGTTTTGGTGTTGGTTCAGAGCAGTGCTACTTATCCTTCTGGTACCATGGTTTCAGGATTTAGATCTATAGGTACCAACAGCCTCCAACACTAGCTTATTTGTGGCCTGGAATAAAAAACATAGAGGCAGTGACTGGAAGAGGAAATCCTGTAGGTTTATGGTGACGCGAGTTAAGATCAAACAGGAGAGCACTGAACATTAGTCTGATCTGATTGATACCTTCCCTCTCGTCACTGTTCAGCCTTTCTGAAGCAGTACAGCAAAGCTTATCGTATAGAAATCTCAGATTTGGGTGCTTCTCTGAGAATGTCTGCACTGAGGTTTCTTGCCTTGCAGATATCAGCTGACACTGCAAGGTCGAGTGGCAAACTCAGTAGTCTTTATGGTATGAGCCCGTAAGCGTGTTTTGAGGCCAATTTATTACCCAGAGATCCAGAAGGGATTGTCCTTTCATTCCATACAATTGCCCCTTATCTCCGAAAACCATGTAATGTAATCCCTTTTAAGAGACAGGTCCTCAATGAGTATTTTGCCTCCTTTCTGTATGTTGGAAACTTTAGGAATCCGTGCCCTGAAACTGGAAATGATGGTTTGACTTTTGTTTGTAACTAGTTTGCACTCATTTTGGGTGCTGAATTATCTTTAAATATTTTCTTCCTGATCCTTAGTGTTATCAGGCTGTGTCTTTTCATTCCCTACTCCATCCCTGTTTTCCCATTTGATACAGGTGAATTCTGTCGTGCTCCCCCCCTCAGGTCTGTGTTTTGCCAGAGCAAGTGTTGGACCATGGAGTCATCCAACGAGCGGTTCAGTTTGACATTGCAAAGGCAGCACTATAGGCACGTGATAGAGTGAAAGTTGAATTTCTGAGGATGTGCATTCTGCTTTGATGGTAGGACACAGCCTGTGAGCCCTGCCTGGCTTCCTCTGCATGCAGTGCTGGCCAAAGATAGCTGTGCAGCGTTCTGGTGGCAGGGGAGAGTCCTCTACATGGCCTCTTGGCTGGATTTCCAAATCATGCCTTTGCCTCACTGGCTGTTTCAGCAGCTCTGCCAGCAATAAGCTGTTGTCAAAGGCTGACTGCACTTCTGCACTGACTTGAAGTCTGGTAGGGAAGCTCCTGCTTGTGCTGTTCTCCAGTGCTAGGCCTTCAGCCCTTGTGCCGGCTCTTGCCCCGTTGGCCCCGCTGTTTCAAACTCCTGTGGTCCAGAAGCCACAGAACCACTCCACGTAGTCTGCTTTCTACTGGCCAGGAGCTTGAGGGAAGGTGAAAAGGCTTTTGCTGAAGAGCCCTGGATTTGGAGTCTAGAGATGATTGATCTTTATGTTTTCAATATATAATAAGAATTGATTCCTTTAGCCAGGCAGAAGCAGATAGTGATAAAAAGCAGAGATCGAAGAAGGGCAGTGCAGTAGTGCTAACTTGGGAACAAGAGGACTAAGGCTGGCTCTATTAATTGTGCTGAGGGAGGAAGGTGAGAAGATAACCTATCTGTCAAATCAAATCAACACCTTTCGCTTTATTGTACCCTAGGCCTGGACTAAAGTTATTTAATGACTGGAATTAAGAAGTTGATACTTTTTTTGATGCAGTGAAATGATGCATTTCATTCTGCTCCATTGAGCCCCATTTCATGTCCCATTCAGTCAGAATAACTATAATTAAGCTCCAACAGTACGTGTCTGGTCTACCAGAGCCTTGCCTGTGCCGTTCTGTGTGCTGCCTTAGCAGCTGAAGCCTTCGGTGCTGTCTGATGAGCAAAAGCCTGGCTGATATTACCTCATGCCTTCTAGGTTATGTTGCATCTGAAGCCAGGAGTAATAGGAATTTCTGAGACTACATTACCAGCTAAGAGTGGCCATATACTGGTTTTCCTCAGGCAGGAGAGAAGCAGCTAAAAAAGTCTCAGCTGCAGTGGGTGGTAGACCACTGTAGCTGGCAGCGTGTGACATAGCAGGGGTTGGTTACACAACCTATAGGCACTAATCCATTTCCCAAGAAGAGTCCAGTCTCTTCCCTTCAGGAAATGAATCAGACTTCATAAACAAATCTCTTCATGCTAACTCCTGCAACTGCCAGGAAAACACTGGAAATAGCTGAATCCATCATCATGCTTTCAAAGTATCAACTAGTAAATGATCCTGCCAGACTTCCAGCAGGGACATCAGCTCAGAGCCATACAAACGCTTACTGAACTTTCAGACTGAACTTTCAGGTTCACATTCTGATTCCTGGTTTTGCTAGCTTTATTTGTAGTCAAAAAGCAAAACCAGATACAATTTTGGAGAGGTTGCTGCAGTGCCTGGAGTCCCAGGGCAGCCTGAACTGTGGAGCACCAGCCCTGTCAAGTGTGACAGGCTGTTGCAGAGACATGCTCTGAGCCTTGCTGCAGGCAGGGTTTCTGCTGTACAACTGTGTAAGTTGCTCTGGGGGGAATCTGGGACCTTATCTTCCCCCTCATATGCTCTTTATGGCTCGGGGAGCAGCAGGAAGGTAGGAAATCCCACAGTAGCTCATACCAGTAATTCAGTTGGTCTTGGAAGATTAAAACCAGAGGTAGGGTTTGAGTTCTTTTTGTTAAACAAGAAATGCTATAAATGCTGGTAGTCAAGGTCCTTAGTTCTTCAGCAGTTAACTTTTCCTAAATTACTGTGGCTAACCCATATTAGATACTGGAGAAAGCAGTAGGGGAAGGGAATTGTGAATGTACTGATTGCTGGGAAAGAAAATTTCCATAGAATCATAGAATCCTGAAAATGCATGAACATTAACTCAATTCTGAAAGCCCCACTGTGATTTTTCAGATGCTTCTACTCCTCCTTTCCCTCCTCCCCAGTACGTTCTTTAGGAGAGAAGAGAAAAGTTAGGAGAGGATTTCCTTAGTAACTTTTCATTAACAGGAAACCAAGCTAAGAAGTCTCCATTCCCAGCTAGTTTTATCCACAGGATCCCTTTGCTAACAGCTTATATTCATCCTTCTAAAACCCTGATGACTTCAAAACTCTTTTCTGTGTGGTTTGATTTGGTTTGTTGGGGTTTTTTCTTGAGGAGTAAGGAATGAACACTGTCTGCTTTTTACGAGGTGTGAACACATCTGAATGAATGGCCCAACGACTGCAAATGGTGAGGTCTCCAGCAGGAGTAAACCTACTAAATGGTTTGTTCTGCCTCTGTCAGGGTCTTTAGAGCCAAGGTGTTTCCTTTGCTCTAAAGCTGAGCTTGTGTTCACTTGCACTTTTGGACATGAACAGGCATTTTTACATGGTTTAAAGAGCCAGATTCTTTTGGAAATAAGTGTGATTGTTGTGCAACTCTTAATCATAGAATCAGAACGTTTCAGGCTGGAAGGGACCTCCGGAGGTCATCTGGTCCAACCTCCCTACACAAGCAGGGACATCTCTACCCAGGGCAGGTTGCTCAGAGCCCC
>JANHFX010020044.1:11661-25393 GCA_027560015.1 Chloroceryle amazona
GACAAGAGGCAGTGGTAGTAAGTTGGAACATGAGGTTTAGGGTACACATAAGGAAAAACTTTTTCATGGTGAGGGTGCCAGAGCCTGGACCAGGCTGCCCGGGGGGTTGTGGAGTCTCCTTCTCTGGAGACGTTCAAAACCCTCCTGGACTCATTCCTGTGTGACTTGCTCTAGGTGACCCTGCTCTGTCAGGGGGGTTGGACTGGATGATCTTTCTAGGTCCCTTCCAACCCCTAACATTCCACGACTCCAAGTCTTCTAAACCAGCATTGCCCAGGGTGGTGTGTGCAGGGCAGCAGGACCGATGTTGTTTCCTCTTTTCAATGACTTCATGAAGCAGCTGGGAGAAGTGTGCAGCTGAACCCAGGGCCAGTTGCTACAATGACTGTATTTCTAATAAATTAAAGAGCACGGGAGTGTGTTTTCAAGCACAGGGATCTGGCTGGCTGTACCATGTGGCTCTTGGTACCAGGCACTGTTCTTGCCATGAGCCAATTCACTCAGCATTAAACAGTCCCCAGGCAGGATTTGTGAGTCAGCTTGAACCAGGGACCGTTCCCAGTACAGTGCTTGGATGCAGCTGGTGGTTTCTATGCCAGGTGGCCTCACTGCCAGAGCCTGGTCTCAGGCCTGTGTCATTTATTTAATCTAGGTGCATTTCACATCTCTGGGGAACCCACGGCATGTGGCCGTCCCTGCTGGTGGGATGTCAGATTGCCTACAGGAAATTGTTTCTGTGATAAAAAAAATAATTAATTAAAATAAAGAAGTAAAATAATAAAACAACAACAACAAAAACCACCCAAATAACCCCAACCCCACAAAAAAACCAACCAACAACTACAGCAAACAAAGCTGTGGTTTAAAGAAGACCCAGACCTTAAAACTGCTCTGCCTGGAAATGTTTCTGCTGGTTTGGGATCTATAACAATAAGTTTAAAAAGCCTGAATTTGCTACTAAAAATAGTATGAGATTCTTAAGACTAACTTCAACCAGATGTCCAGGGAGGACAGGTCTCTGGGGGCTGCAGCTCTGAGCAGAAGTGTGTGACACTGCCAAATTCCTCTGTGTGACAGCAGCCAAGGACCCCTGAGGCTGCAGCCAGGGCTGGAACCTAGCTGGAACACTGAGGTGGCCTCTGCAGCCAGCTCCTCTGGGCAGACCCCTGTGTTCACTTGTTGCAGCACTGGATGCCCAAGCGTTGGACCTGGAACCTAGGTGAGCACGTATCCTCCCGTTCCTCAACAGCTGTCAGGATAATTTGTCTCCACGAGCCTTTGCTGCTGACACTCAGGGAGGTATCTTTGACCTGTTTGAGCAGAGCATTACTTCTTCGTGGCCTGTAGGTCTGGGAGACAGGATGTGAATGCTTCTTTACATGTCAGCTCATTCCCTGCTTACACCATCCTAGGATGGCATCCTTCCAGTGGGCTCGCTGTCACTGCAGCTGCACTGGGGCTGCTCCACAGCCTGCCAGTAGAAGAGCCCAGGCTTCAGTTCTGATGAGTGTGACAGTCCCTCCGCTGTTTCAGGCCAACTGAAAGCTTTGGTTCTGTGTTTTTTGAACAGTACTAAGCTGTGGAAATGACCAGTTTTGAAATAGAAGCCACTAATGATCTACCCCTCTGAAATACTGTTTCAGAAATACAGTTGTATATTATAAGGTGAAGAGAGAATTCTTCACTGGGGTGATCCAAATGTAGAGCAAAGCTTAGAAAAGATCAAGGAAGTCCAGAGACCCTCTGCAGGGAGGTTTTTTGTCTAAGCTTCTCATCTTTGAAAAGACCTTCAGCCATAAAAATGACCTTCCTGCTCCTTTCAGTCCTTCAGATAACTTGAAATAAGTTGGGCATAATCACCACAGACCTCACTCCAAGCATTGTTTTCCACCCACACATCTTTTCATCGAACTAAGGCTTCAATATTTATTTCAGTCCCTTTCTTTCTTTCCTATTTTTTCCCCTTTATTCTTTTTTTTTCTTCCTTTCCTTTTGGTTTTTTTCTTTACCCACCAATGTGGGGACACTGATGTACCTCCCATTAGGAAGGAGTAGTAATTTGCTTTTGCTTCAATATACAAACACACACTAAAAAATTATGACAGTTGATTTCATCATTTTCAGGTTGTTTGATGATTGTAGCCCAGCCCTATGTTAGAAGATTACGATTGCCTTTGGAAGGCCCAAGAGGATCAAGGAGAGAAAATTTCCTCAGAATCACGTGTACATTGAATACCCAGGACGTAAAGTTTCTACAGGAGTCCAACAAAATCTGCTGCTTTTGCTGTACCCCAAGATTGCACTTTCTTACTCTGCACACAAACAGAAATACTGCTTGGTCTCCTTTGCATAAGATCTTATGGAAACAACAATTTTAACCAGATATTAAGACCTAGAAGCACATTTGGAGTCAAATAAAATTATGAATAGCCATCAATTAAGCAGAAGTGCTAATCCATCCTGCCTTGCAGAGAAGTTTATTTCTTGTTCAGCTGGTGTGTATCCAGTCTTGATGCTAGGTAAAAATGTAACTGCTGCATCTTTGAGAGGTTTGTATAGTGGTGAGCAACTCGCCACTGTTGCTGTTGTAAGAATTTAGCAGGTACAGGTCACTTCTGAGTCTCCTGGGAACAAAATGGCCAGATTAACGTCCATCCTGCCAGGGGACCTAACATCAACTCTTTATTTACTGTTTAACCCCCAGACTCATGTTTGAAGTGAGACTCTGAGGAGAGTGGTGTCAATCCCTGCATGCTCAGGAGACTGTACAACCTGCTCTGTCCTCCAAATTGAGTCCTTTTACAGCTATTTTCACTCGTATGGAGTGAAAATGAGTGTCACGAGGTAAGAGTTTGAGATCCATGTCCTTCAGCAGGCCAAGATGGGATTGCAGGAGCGTGTCTGGGCTGAGGAGGACACGAGATATCGCTCATCTTTGGGGCATTTTATGTCGATTGACTCAAACTGCCATGTTTAATGGAAGTCCCCAGTTTTCAGTACCTGTGTCTTCAGTGAACCGTGCACTTCCCAAACACCAGCAGGTTTAAGGTGTCACTGTCCTTAAGCTCTCTCGTGGAGCTGTCATAGCACATGGTTCTTATTTTTGACTAATATTCCTATTTAGTAAATATTTCCCGAACAGGGCCAAGTTTGATTCCATGTGTGTATTCAAAAGCTCAGCTGCTATCAACAGGAAAATGTTTCATTCTTGAGACCCAGTAGTAATGACTCAAGTCGGGGAGAAACAAGAATTGGAACTTGCTAAGAGCCAGTGCTGAGAGTTGAAACTTTCCATAAGCACTGCAGAGGAAGCCGATTTAAGTGGAGCTTTTTCCCTCTGAAAAAATACAGCATGAAAATGGGGTTTTTTGTTTTTTTTTTCAAGCCAAAATCTTGCAGTATCCAGTTGGGCAAAGCTCACTTGAAATTGAATTCAGAGTCTGTGTTGGTCGTGACTTCCTTTTTCAAACTACTGGGTATTTCCCCCTATGCTTATTTTGCAGCGATATATAATGAATTATTTGTCTTAAATGCCTAATTAATTAATTAATTGAATCCTGTCTGTTAAGAGGAAACTGATGCAGCCTAGTGGATTTAGTGTCCCAAGTAACAAAGCAAGAAGTTCCTGTCAGCGAGGTACTGAAATGTGTTATTACCCAAACACTGTGCTGTTCCAGTTTTCTTGGGGCTTACTGAACCAGGTGCTCTCTGCCATCCTTACTACGGGCTTTGTATCATTTGTATTTTATAACCCATTCCCTCCTGCTTAAGTCTTCCCATTCGTGTTTTATCTCTAACACAACTCCTCTCAATTCACTCTCCTTTCCTCACCTTCCTGTTTATTAATTCTTTCAGTGACTCCCTGTTATCAATTTAGAATTCAGAAAAGGCAGGCTGTCTCCTTCCTGCATGAACTCAGGAACCTTGCTGATGCTGAATGCTTTAAATCCCAATATTTCATCTGGTGTGAAAGCAAAATGGGGCAGCTTGGATCAGGAAAAAGGCTGGCACTAAAATTCTGGAGAAAAACCACCTTGTGCACTGGTGATGGAAAAGGTGTTTGGTGTGTTTAGCTGTTCTTATCTGCCAGGTGTTACCCTCTGAAAACCTGAAGTACTTGCTGTATCCATGCTCCAGCAGCTCCTTTCCCAGCAGCAGTCCTTAGTAATTCCCAGTTTATTATTCAATTCTTTTAAGCTGTTTTAATATTATTACAATGCCTTCAATTGTTCTGAGTAATCGAGAGGCAGTGAATGTGTGATGCCTCTCAGGCAACAAGGAGTGGGCTGGGATGCCACAAGCATGGAAATCAAATGGGAAGAGAGAATTTCCTTTGCAGTGAGGTGGAGAGTGGCAATATTTGCCTTTGCCTCACTGATTGACTTGGTGAGGAAGGGGAAAACAGCGGCCTGACCAGGTACCTGGGCTACCTCTGCATTTGCTTGGGGATGCACGAGTGCTGCAGGCTTGCTACTGCTAAGGAGATGTGACCTTGGGAGTCCAGTACCTGCTGGTTAATGGGTGTTTCTGAAAACAGAACTGGGATGTGGTAGGAGTATTTGCACCTTTCCCACTTACACATCTGGAGCTTATGTTCTTGCCGATAGCGTGAGTATTTCTAAAAGGCTGAGTCTAGCAGGACTTGTAAATCACTGTCAGCTCTTGCTGAACCTGAGTGCTGGAGCCAAAACTCTGGGGAGAGAAATAGTGTGGTCGAAATGTGCATCAGAACGAAGGGTGCCAGGGGAGCAGGCAGTGTGGGATGGCTGGGATAGCTGACAGGAGTACAGAAGAATGTCTCTAAGCTTTCAAGTACATGATTTGGAAGCAGGCTACTAGACTGTCTCTAGTTCCTATGTCTTAAGTAAGGGTTGACCACTGGGAAAAGCTAGGACATGGATCCTTAGTGTAGATCCTCAGCATTCAGTGGCTTCTCATTAGCATGTAGCTGCCACACCGTGAGCTTTTGCTTCCTTCTGCAGAAATATTTTTCTTTCCAAAACTGAACAAAGAAACCCATTAAATGCTCTGGCAATTCCACTTGAGTGAGAAAATGAAAGGCAAACCTTGATTATTTTTTTTTTTAGCCTTATGTGAATGAAGTATTTTCAAGGTGCAGCGCCGGGCGGGGAAAGATGCATTTGTGAAATGATCTGGTTGTTGCATTTCTAAGAGCCTTTGTTAGCTGGCATTTATTTCTGCTGTGCAGTGCAGATGATGAAAATTTGTGTGCATTTCCAAAGCAATCCATTTGTTCACAGCAGTGTTCAAGGTCATAACTCTTCTGGGTCTTTCTTGTAAACTTACTTGGTCCTGTTCATTGGTGTTATTTAGAGCAAGCTGTCCAAGCTGATTTTGGACCAGATCCTCTCAGAGGACAGCTCTGTCTCACCCCTTCTCCCTCCTCCTCTCCAACCAGAATAAAAATCAGTTATAAAAATTGTTACTGGCCACTGACATCTAAGCAAATTATTAAAATAGTGCCCTCCATTTGTCCTGCCTCCCCTTCAGATGCTCGGTAGCTGGGACATCTCTGAATTAAGTAAACTGTTGCAGATGGTTAATGATTTACATTTCCTGATAACTGCTCCCCAACTGTGTTTATCTCTCCAAAGCTCACCCTGTGTATTTGATAAGCCGTCATTCACTTGTATTTGATATGACATGTGGAAGAGACTTACTAGACAGGTCATTCCACCTGGATGTTTTCAGTGTGTCTCAGATACCAGAACAGGAGAGCGGAGAGGAGGAACTGCTTGACACGGCAGAAGGCAAATGGATTTTGAAACCAAAAGAGTGGGGTTTAGTTTGTGGGGAGCTACCTCATGGCTTGAGGTAAGTGGGTGTATCATCTCAGCCTTTTCTCATGGTAGCTTAACTGTCTGGAAGGAAAGCTGTTCCTCCCCTCCCTGCCCTCTGCTTAAGGAGCAATCCTGTCTGACCTGTGAATAGCTGAGCCAGAGTTAGAAACCTGATTTAATTTTTCAGGCATGCTGAGTGAGGCAGAAGGATCAAAAAGGACCCTTCTCTCATTTACTACCTTTACCCCATCTTGGCTCATCTCTTTCCCTAGCAGATGCTGTGAGCTGATTTTATGCTTTAACTAACAGCACAAGGATTTACTTGCCCAATGGGTGGTCTCTGGCTGTCTTCTACCTCGCATTACCATTAAAATCTGGTGTCCTCTGCCAAGGTCAGTGATGGATCTAGTCTGCTTCAATCTGCTGCCATCCTCTGCTTCCGACGGCCCTCAAATAGTCCAAAGTTATTCCTTCACAAAATCACAGAATGCTTTGGGTTGGAAGGGACCCTTCAAGGCCATCTAGTCTAACCCCCTTTCTTTCCAACACCTTTCTTGGCACTGTCCATGTCTATACAAATAGTCTTCTGCTGGAAGGCAACATCTCTGGATGAAGTGGTGTAGAACAGGCTGTGTGTGTGTGCTTGCAACTCCTCTGCGGGTAGCTAAGGCCAATGTGAAAATATTAACTCAAAGATGGGTGATGTGTAGTTGTCTTGCTTAACACCAAGCTACCCTTTCCTAAAAAGGAACCGTACAGATCATCCTCTCATTACTGGCTTAGTCTCTGTACATCTTTACTCTCCAAATGTTTACTATTCTTTAAAGAGGATTGCCTGATTTATTAATAGTAGTAACAGGCATGAAACCATCCTGACCGTGGCAGGGATGGCTGGTGCAGTGCATAGTCACAGCATATGCTGTCACTGATGGTGATGAAGCACAGTGGATGATGATGTGCTTGTCATTCCCACACGTGCACTGTGCTGCAGTTGTAGGCCAGCTCTGTGATAGGTGTTATAAGATGTTTTGCATCTGTCGTAATCTCCATAGCTGTCAGTGTTCTTTTAGTGGAGTTCAAGGATCCTTACCTTACCAGTGTCTGAAGGGGGCTATGAGAAAGCTGGGGAGGGGCTTTTTAGGCTGTGGGGCAGTGGTAGGACTGGAGGGAATGGATTCAAACTAGAGAGAGGTCGATTCAGGTCAGACATTGGGAAGAAGTTCTTCACCATGAGGGTGCTGAGACGCTGGAACAGGTTGCCCAGAGAGGGGGTGGAAGCCTCATCCTTGGAGATTTTTAAGGCCAGGCTGGATGGGGCTCTGAGCAGCCTGCTCTAGTGGGAGGTGTCCCTGCCACGGCAGGGGGGTTGGAACTGGCTGATCTTTAAGGTCCCTTCCAACCCTGCCAGTTCTATGATTCTATGATTTGGGCAGGCTGGTGCAGGAGCTTACAGAAAGCTCCCCAGTAAGGAACCTCCTCATTATTCAGGACAGGGCAAGCTGATCAGCTTTTTCCAGTGATCGTGTACAGTTCCTCAGTAGTTAAATAGGAAATGATATTGAAAGTCCTTGCTTTGAAAGGACTCTTGTTTTGAAGCTCGGATTCCTGTGAAGACAGAAATATTTACATCTTTATTGTGATCACCATGTTCATTAGCATGACTTAGCGATAGCTTAGTACATTTGAACTTCAGAATGCTGCCATTTGTATTAGCTCAAACTAAGATTTAAATGTGAGGGGCTGCAAAACAGAGAAACAGATCTTTAGAGCTGATTTTATCTCACAACCTCAAATCTGTTGTTTTTTTTTTTCCCAAGATAATACTGATATTTCCCCTATGAATGGCAGCAGTAAAGATTTGGAAAATGCAAGCTCAGACAGCATCTGGACAGGGATTGCAAAAGACTCTTAAAACCCTTTAGAGAAAAGTAAGTCGATAAACTAGTAACAAGGTACCAGCAGAGAGGGTTTAATCATGTTTGATGCCTTTGTCACGAGTTGGAAGCTGTCCCTATTGCAAAGTAGAAGTTACACGTGAAGCAATGAGTAGGTAAATGAACTGAAGCTGCTGCAAGCTTTATGGGTTGGGTGGGTGGGTGGCAGTCACCTAAACTTTCTTCACAGAGAGAGTGGTTGGGTCTGGACCAGCCTGCCCAGGGAGGGGGTTGAGTCACCACCCCGGAGGTATCTTAAGAAATGGGTAGACCTGGTGCTTCAGGACATACTCTGGTGGCAGGCACCCAGGGGGGTATTTGTGTGGTTTTGAAGCTGTGTTTGATCAGGGTATTTAGGTGTTTGGGGGTTTTAGGTGTTGTTTTGTTATGGGTATGGTTGGACTCGGTGATCTCAGAGGTCCTTTCCAGCCATGAATATTCTGTGATTCTGCAAACAGTGCCGTCCTGTCAGTGCAGCTTTACCAGGGGCCCTTACAGAACTGATCTGTAATATACTGCACGATTCACATATTTACATTATGCATCTTTCCACACCTAAAGAGAGGGTTCCCCTACACTCATGTGGTAGACACGGCTTTCCTGCCCCGGCTTCACAAGAAGAAAGTGGGATGTAAGCTATCAAAGTTTTCCCTGGCACATGATTGCTTCTGCCCCTTGCTCTCCTGTATCAGTTGCTTTCCATCCCTCTTGCCAGGAACGTGTGGTTCTGGGATTGCCCCCAGGAGCTGATGAACTCTTTGTGTCCCCCAAGAGTGCAGTTGGGGCTGGTTGTCTACCCCAAATTAGCAGCTAAGCTGATTTGAGCCTGGAGAACAGCAGAACACAACAAACCCATAGCAGCATATCACAGAGAGAATCTAATATTGATCAATACACTTTTTTTCTCTCATCCACTTCTTTGCAAGTTTCTAAATCATGCCAGTGTGACTAAAAACCGTGTACAGCTGCTGCCAAATAAGCAAATGCTACTCGGGTATGTACAAGAAGATGGATAAAGGAAAGGATGATAATGCTCTTACAATGCAGCAGGTTTGTCTGTGTCTGGCTTGCTGCATTTAGTACAGAAGATGCCAGTTCAGACAGGATATTGCCTCATTAGAGGGATTGGAAGACAGGTAAGTAGAACAGGACACAAGAACAGCTTGCCCAAGAGATGGAAAGATTGATTACGTTAAAGAGGAAGCCTGTAAGAAATGATAGAGTATACACAGCAACTAACGTGGAGAAAGTAGGAGCAGACTTTTCAAATATTGTACCACTTAAAGAAGATAGAATTACCACAGTATGAAGTCGAAGGCTGAAGAAAGGAGGTTATATGAAAGAAGTAGCTGTATGTGAAGAGGCACGGCATGTTTGAGATGGATTTTTTTCAATAATAAAACCTTACGTTCAGGATGTGATGTTCACTCTTGCGATGCAGGTTGGAAGACAGTTTCTATTCACTTGTGTTGATTTCCATCTCCCTGTGCATCCCCCATGGGTGATAAACTGACTGTCTTGTAAGCCCTTGAAATGCCAGAGCACCTCTAAATTACAGAGTCAGAGATTCGGGCTTTGCTGGCACCTCAGGAGACATTCCTTGGTAGGTGTGATAAGAAGAAATCTGAGAACCCTTGGCAAGGTGCTTCAGGGCTGCAGTTCCTTTGCAGCTGAAGAACAAAGCTTTCAGGATGGGGTTGGGTTTGCATTGCTTAGCCCTGCTTTCTCCAGCTCTTTCTGCTGGCACTAAAGCTGCTGGGCTTGCTTCTTCCCTTCCCAGAGAGTACTGTGACTCCTCAGCCAGTGTTGTCCTGCTGGGTCACAGCAACAGGGTGGCTTCTTGCCTCCTCTAGGAGAGCAAAGCAGATAGGAGTTGGGTTTGTGCGTGGGCAGTGACAGTGCCTCTGAGTCAGGCTTCACTTGAGAGGAGAAAAGCAATAAGCAGAAAACCTGAGTGAAGAGTTTATCACCCATGAATCATTGTTCAGTGGTAAACTGGAGGAACTGGAAATGGGTTTCCTCTGCAGAAGGTCCTTGGTGCCTCACGGAGAGCATTTTCAGAGGCACCTTGGTGTAGTGCAGGGCACACAAATCTATTCCACGTAGATGTCATCTGCACATCACCAGCTGACTGTCCTGTTTGTGAGCTAAGCAACTTACCTATACCACCCGGGTAGGAAGGTTGCACTGGGCTTTGGTCTGGGCTTTATGGGGACTGGGGGACATTGGTGGTGGTGGTGGTTTGGGTGGGTTTGGTTTAGTTTTTCCACAAAGAACAAAACCAGATAAACAATGAATTTCAGTGAAAGTTCTTAGAGCAACAGAAGTAACTGTGCCAATTGAGATGTCATGACTTCATGGGGGGGATGTTAGGATTTAACAGCTGCTTGCTTGGAAAAGAAGTTCATTAGCATCAGGGTGTGATTTATGGCTTTCTCAGAATCCAAGAAACACATATATGGGTTGGTTTTTTTCCCCCCTACAACTCTATGTTGTATGAACGAAATGTTTGGTGCTTTCTGGCTGAATGTGGTAAGGGGACTGTCAGGGGACAATAACATTTTTACAGGTTGTACATGCTCTTGTCTTTTTGCAGCCAGGAACCTATTTTCCTTACACTGGGATTCTCAAATATCTCTTTATTTATACTCTGTTTAATTAATCAAATATCCTCTAAGAAGCAGTGAAGTAGTTAATGACTTAATTTTAGTCTTTTGCCATGGATGATGCAGATGACTTACACCCCAAAGTGAAGATGCTGATAGAGAGCACCATGCTATGGATGTGGAAATGGGGGTTCCTTCCCCCACAGTAAAGGCAACGTTTACTAGATGCTGCACTGTTTAGTTAACCAAGGAAAACAGTTATATGAAAAATAAATCGAGGCCTCAGGGTAGGACTGTCTGAGCCAGGATCTCTCATCTTCCTCCAAATCCCTTTATTGCAAACTTTTTTTCTTCTGCATTCATTTCTCCTCCAGCTGCTGTGCTGTTTTCTTGCCGATGCTGTGCTATCAGTTCAGAGTAGAATGGGAAAGAAGAGTAAAACTGAGGAAACTCCTTCTGCTCCAGCACACCAGCATTTAGGTTTGTTATAAATTCCAGCTAGGGACTTCTTTTAGTGCTTGGGATCCCCTAGCAAGCTTCTCCTCTAAATTAACCTACATATGAACATCATTTCCTAGAAATGCCATGCTGGTGGTGGCTGTATTTCAAATGGGTACACCCAGCTTTCAATTCATAGATTCAAAAGCTCACTTCTTTTTTTTGTCCGTGGAGTAATGAATTAATTTTTATGCCAAGTGAAGCGTGCATAACTTAAAAATGGTTGCTAACTTAGCTGACAGCCCATAGCTTTGGAAAATAAAAAAAAATTGCTGCATTCTGCTGGACAGATGTTCCTACCATGCAGCTGGAAGTGAGCTGGTGACCTGGCTGGGTTCTCATTCTTCACCTTTGCTACAAGCACAGTTTAGGGGGGAGCTGGAGCGTTGCCTTCTGCCAAATCATGGATCCACTTGGTATTTTTAGCACGGAGTCACTGCATAGTGAGCCTGTATTTTAATCTAATGAGGATCTTTCTAATAACTTCCATTACTGAAACATTTCAATGTGGGAAGGAGATGAAAGTAATTGGATTGCAATAATTAAATCATCCGATGTGATTACCTTCAAAAGGTTGTGTGTTTATGCTTCCCAAATACCAACGGGAATTGATGGGTACAAGAAGCACCGAAGCTACATCTGTTCTGGAAAGGAAATCATTTGGTGAGGTGTGGGCGGGGGAGATCTGTAGCTAAGAAGGAGGGATGAAGATCATCCTGTTACCCCAAAGCTCTGTCAGGAAGGCTGATGTGCAGGACTTAATGAGGGAGCTCATTTTGAAATGTTGCTTGAAAAAAAAATTCTAGCGTGATAGAACACTCTAATAACTTCCAGAGCTGTAGGTTGATGCTCACTGAGAGCTCCAACTCTGCATTCACCTGCATTTGCAGATAAATTTAGCTTCCCCCCAGCATTTATGCTGGCGTGTGGTGTAGTTACTTCACTGCCTCATATGATTCATGATGAGCAGCCCTTTTGTGGAGCTGCTGAAGACCTGAGGCAGATTCTCTGTACCTTGTGCTAGTAACCTCGAGGTAGCACAGTAATTTTTTGTGTTTGTGACTTCTGGGTCATCTTTTTGGTCTCTCTTTACTCGCCTGAAATTTGTGCAGTGGAAATTAGTCAGAATCTGATTTTTGTCCAGTGCCTGAAGAGCAGAACATGCACTGCTCCCAGGCTTGGGTAACTGGAAAAATCACTGAACTGCATTGTTCCTTGTCAAGAAAACTGAAAGATGGATGGAAACTGTTTCATAGCTGAGTAGTAAAGCTGGCGTGTTGCTATCATTTATTTATTTTTTGAGTCATAAAAAACCATTTCTCCTGAGATCCAAAGATTCTCCTATGAATTTTGTTTTCTAGTCACTTCCCACAAAAATAGGCAAAAAGCCTTCTGTGTAAATCAAAGCTGTGTGAAAGTGGCTTCTCTTTCTCTTTGAGCTAAGCTGGTGGTTGTAACAGTTCTTACCTGACAAGCCCATGTGATTCTATAGCAGCACATAACCTCCCAAAAGGTGTGACACTTTCCTTATGCAATATGCATTTCCATTTGATTTACAGCAGCCTGAATTAAATGGGAAAACATAAACCATAGTTTGAATTAGGATGTTGTACAAGCTTTGGGTGAAAAAATTCCTGCCTGCTTGCTTGCTTGGTGCACTGTTTTGGGCAGTGTTTCTGAAGGTAGGTGACAAGTGTATGGCTGGACTGGTATTAGTAACTCTGAGAGCAGATGAGGCAAGAGATGTTTGCAGGGGAGGATTATGAAGGAGAACAAATAAGCTTATTTAGATTTAATGAGGAGAATAATTAAAGGTAGCAAAAATCAGATGCATTGCCCCCAGCTGATGGTTGAAAAAGTCCATGAGTGAACCCTGTTGTGCATTTCTCCCCTGCTGTTTTCTCTGCACCAGACTCCAGAGCTGCTGCTGTTCAGTAGCAGGGGGGTGTCTGCCTTGTAAATTCTGCATCTGCTGTCACTGTTGTGGGACAGTAGGAGAAATGAGAAGTCTGGACTTTTCTCAACCCCTGTCTGACAGCTGCTGTGTAGATCATTATCACAGAAATTGCTTTAGAGATGAACTTCACCAAAAACTTTCTCTGATAGCCTGGGCACGTCTAAAGTCAAAGCAGTGGAGTTTTGTATCACCGGGTGGAATCAACAGTGCCCTTCACTTTTCACAGACTCATCAAACTCCTTCCACCCTACACACGGTGCTTGAGCTACAGGTGCTGGATCCAGCTGCCTCAGAGCAGGTTTCAGTGCCCTCCCTGTGCTGTTCATGCCTCGGACTGTGTGCAGATGTTATTTGCTTTGTCTCCCTGGCAGTGGTCGCTGGTGCTTCTGAGCCTTGTGCACAAGGGGTGCAGGACTGGCAGCAATGGCAGCAGGATTTGGGAGGGAATGGTCAAAGATTGTCTGTTGGGAGCTGGCCCGGCTTTCTCTTGAACCCAGACTTTACCACTCCTATGCAGCTGTTGCAGGGCTTGAGACATACAAAGAGAGGAATTATTGCTTAAATACTTCTATTGAGTTCTATTTTATTTATTTATGGGAAGCCCGATGCTTGAATTACAAGATGAGGTTACAACAAAGACACTGTATCTTCTAGAAGTGTCCTTATGTAATGGATGCTAAGAGAGAACTGCTCTAAAACAGCCCTGAATTAAATCCTATTTTTTGAAACCTCTAATCTATTCCCTCTGCATTGCCCCCTTTCCTCAACTAGTAACTCTTGTGCTTCACTTCAGAAACAGAACTTGCCCTTTTGTAATATAAAAGAACCTAGAACAGATCTACAGCCATCACACAGCATCACAGAATGTCAGGGGCCAGAAGGGACCTCAAAGATCATCCAGTCCAAGCCCCCTGCCAGAGCAGGGTCACCTACACC
>JANHFX010020045.1:8891-37038 GCA_027560015.1 Chloroceryle amazona
TTTTTTTTTCTGTAGGAATATTTCTACTATTTAATTTTTTTATTTTTTTTTAATATCTCTCTTTCCAGACTTTTTATTCCAGCCCCACTGTCTGCAGTCCCTGCAGGGTGAGGGGAGGAGGGCTGAGTGACAGGCTAATAACCTGCTCCGGCTCTCGCTCCAAGCCCAGTGGCAGGTGTCCCAGCGCCCCTATTGAATGCCACCATCCAAAAAAAAAAAGAAAAAATTATCAACAATCTTCCTTCAACAATGATTTATTATTGCCATAATTTGCCTTGGTACAATGAGCTGCGTAGCGTGTTTCTGCACCCAGCTGACAGGGATTTGATGGCTCCAGGTTCCTATTTTATTTAGTCTTGAGCCTAATATGATTTGGTTACCCTCGCCCCCTCCTTCCCATCCTCTCCTCCCTCCTCACCCAACCTTTTCTCATTTTGTTTTGTTTTCTATGAGTGTGTGTTTCGCATAACCCTGGGCCGGCTGACAGCGCTTGTAAAAACCAGAAGTCGATCTTGCAGTGGCTTTTCACCATTAATCAAGCTGCCTGGAATTGGAAAGTAACACTGACAGGCTTTTATCTTGGAGAGAAGGAGGATGGCAGACGTATTTTATGGTGGATGAGCCTTCACAGCTTCTATTAGACTGGGACTTCAGTGGTACAAGGTGGTGGTTTGGGGGAGGAGGGGAGCGAGGGGGAGGAGAAGCTGGGGAGCAGCCTATAGATAAATAGATCCGTCAGTCAGGCGATGTGGAGGTCTCCAGGCGGCCAGCCATTGTAGGTGACAGAAAAGGCAATCAAAGACAAAACAAATCAAAAGGTACATCTTATCAGCAGCAGGCCAGCTGGACTTCCACCGCACTCGGAGGCCCCGCCGAGGGCAGGAGAAATTAATCGTGCTGTCGAGGCCAGAGAAATTGTCGCCGCTGAAGGTCCAAGTTCAGGGGAGTGGAGGTGGCCAACATTAAAGGAGAGAGAGAGTGGGGGGTGGGAGGAGAGGAGCGAGGAAGCAAGTGCTGCTGTCCCACCACCTCTCTCCCTCCCTCTCTCCCCCGGCCGCTGTGGGCTCCTGACAAGTGCATTCATCGTGCGATGATAGCTCGGCACCTATGATTGGTACCTTTAATAATATAGCCCTCGCTCAGCTGTCACCCTGAAAGAACAATTTTTCCTCCCGCTTTCCTCGATGCAAAGATACATCTGTAATGAGAAGGGTGACAGAAAGTGGGAGTGCGGGGAGCCAAGGAAAGTTTGGAAGAACATTAATCAAAAAGTGAAGCTGGAGGTGATGCCAGCTGCTCAACATGCCTGTGCCTCCAAGGGGGAGCCACTCTTGAGTTTGAAGTTCTTGTCATGTTCCTTGGCCCACAGCGTTTCAGGGTGCCCTCAACAGGGGAAGATGGTTCCTTTGCCCACCCTTGGAGAGGAGTAACTTTGAAAGTTACCATCCTCCCACATGTCAGAGCTGATCGTGATGGGAGGACCAGAAAGCAACCCTTTGCCCAGGAATTCCTTGGTGTAAACTGGCATGACTCTGTTGTGTGCAATGGATTTACACTGGAGTAAGTGCAAAGGGACAGAGGTCTCTTTTTGCTTTCATCCGGGAGAAAGAAACCATATGGTTACAAGTCCTGTGAGTTTCCTCCCAGCAGAGACCTAGTCACATCCTGCTCTGGGTAATTGTAACTCCATTCTTCTAATACAGACAGACTTGATCCCCATTCCACTCCTTAGCAGCACTGTCTCCCCAAAGCATGGGTTTTGCTTTTCAGGGCACAATGACCTCCTCTCCAGGCTGCAGTATGGCTGGCCCATGGCCTATCATGCTTTTACAGCTCCACCTACATGGAAGGTGCTTGTACATTAGTCCAAAGCTTCCCCAAAGCCCTGAGTTTCAGACAGAGTCGCAGTGTTGCATTGTTCAGAGTTGCTGTCCATGTGTGCATCAGCATCCACCCCTGCATCACTGTTCTTGGGGCCATCACAGGAGGTGTCTGAGGGATTTACAGCTTTGCAGCTACTCAGCCCACCCATGAAATGACCCTCTGAGCAATTGTGCCTGTGGGGAGTTGGCTGAGGAAGGTTGATGTAGTATATTCCATCCCCGGTGTAAAAGAGATGCTGGTAGCCCCATGCTGGCAGGCTGGGGAGAACAGCAGGCGCATACATCTGGGAGAGGCATGGAGAAGGCTCACGTTTGTTGTATTTAAGGAACATGTCTATTTTAATTTATGGGATAAGCAGCAATGTCCTCGAATGTGGTTATCTCCTGTGGTTTTTAGCAGCTTTCCAAGCTGCCCGGCTTCACTCTGCGGTTGTTAGTCCCTCCCAGGGACAAAGCCCTTGGGCTTGAATTCTTCAGCATTAGTGTTTGGCAGTCGGTTCTCTCATTCTGTGTATTCACTCTCTTGTACCTACAATAGATTTGCTAATCTGCATCTGTTTTTGTTTTTATCCTAATAAAAGTGAGGCTTATAAGCAGATCTGGATCAAACAGGTTTGTCTGTAAAAGCTGAGGGTGCCTGTCTCTGTGGCT
Organism: Chloroceryle amazona; assembly: GCA_027560015.1. Taxonomy (NCBI): domain Eukaryota; kingdom Metazoa; phylum Chordata; class Aves; order Coraciiformes; family Cerylidae; genus Chloroceryle; species Chloroceryle amazona. The sequence continues at coordinate 11,426 of JANHFX010020045.1, forward strand.
CGTCTCAAATCCCAGAGGATCAGAAGGAAAGCAGGGAGGGTTAGGCAGCTTCTCCAAAAGAAGTAGTTTGGTCTGTATGGTTTCCAAAAATTGAGCAGTGATTACTTTCTGCCTTCTCCATGAAACTGGATAACTTCTGCAGACAGTAGTTAGTGTGTGTGTGTGGATCATGACTGGAATAAATGCTAATAAGCTATGGTGAAAACAACCTGTGAGGAACATTTCCCTCATCCATACAGAGAAGTTGAACCCAGAATGGACAAGCACAGCTCAGGCAGGGAAGCAGAGCTCTAGTCTCCATGCAGACCTCCTTAGCAAGAACACACAGAAAAGGGACAGAGGTCTCTGAGTAGTTGGCTTGGACTGTCTGTCCAGGAGCTTCAGAGACAAGTGTTTCAAGGATGAGCACTTCACGTATCCTCTGCAAAGATGATATAGATGCAGTTTGCTGCTGCTAAAATGAGAAAATAATTATTTTGTCTGGTAATGTTTTCTGCAATCGCTAGGCCAGTGTCTCCATGGCTTGGAGCGGTAAGAACAGGGACCTCTGTAACTTGAATGCCTGAGATTATTTTGGAAATTAAACAATCAAAGCCTGATTTTAACTGAGATTTAGGCTCCTTCTAGAGACCAATGTGCTTTGGGAAAATGTGAACCCAATATCTATGTTCCTGAATTTCCACTAATCCTGTCAACCCTAGCATGAGACCATCTATACACCAGAAGCTTGGGTTTTGCAGAGGTACTGTACATTTTTAAGTCTAATATAGTCTAATATGCCTTTGGTCTCTAAAACTTAAGAACCTAAAATAATGGATGCTGGAAACTGTTACCAAAGAGAATGACTCAATAAAGAGTAAATCAGGAATAGAGTTGGGTCTTGAGATACCAGCACAGGTATGCTCTCAGAGCTTAACGTGAGTAGTCAGATCTATCTGCACAGTTACTTTGTCTACAGGGGCTTGTGAGCTGGGAGATGCCAAACTGGAAACAAACCTCTGCCAGGTGATTGCACCCAAATCAATGGGAACCTGGGAAACGAGTTATTTTCTGGTTCAAACTGTTATCATGCTGATTTTACTTTCTAGACTTGACCTGAGTTTTGGGGCTAAATAAACCAGGTCTTTTAGGGATCCTGCACACATGTCCTACGTGCTGATGGAGAAACAGTGCCCCATCGCTCATATGAATGAGCCTCCAAATGACAGTCTTGGGATATGTGATAATGCAGACAGACAACAGTTACAGTGCAGCCTGCCTGCTGAGAGCTGTTCTTTAATATTGCATCACGCTGCTTAGTCAGGTACAGAGTGCAGAAGGCAGAGCTAGGACCAATGGCCTCAGCTAAAAATGGGCAAAATGATGTAACACAAAGTCCATCCTCACTGTCTAGGCTCTTGGTAGCCTCAGTGCAACCAGTGCAGGTTTGTAATGGTGTAAGTGGAGCCAGAGCTCCATTCATAATGTAAACCTGCTGAATTATAAACCAAAGCGGGTTTCTAAGTGCTTTTTCTGGCATGTAGTTAATCTCTTGCTAACCTTAATTCTGAAGTATTACACCAAAGAACTAGATGCTGCATAAAGTCTAACCAGAGAGGTTGTCCCCTAGGGCAAGATGCATTTAAATGTGAGATGAGGTCATGTTGGCATCATATTTATGGTTATGGGAGAGTATAGATTTCTTGCAGTATTTCGATTGCTTTTGCAGATGAAATCAAATTGTCCCTTAATCCCATTAAAGAAATTGGGTTATGAGCTGGCTGCTGTAGCACCATTCTGCTAAAATGATTATGAACAATTTAGTCCTGTCTGCAAACACCTTAATGAAATGAGGAAACTACCTAACATAGTTGCATTTGCAGTGTAGAAATGACTCAGTCTTTGGTCTCCTGCTCTTACCACTAGACAGTACAAATCTTCTGGGTCTTATAACTTCTAAAAGCACTGAATAGCAAGCCCGCCTCCACCCTTGCCATGTGTTCTTCCTCTGCTCCCCAGTAGCGAGAAGAGCCCTTGAACGCTGCTGCATCTCCTGGGCACAGGTAGGACTCAGAGCCCCCAAAGTGATCATCTCTGCTCCTCTGGCTCTTGATGTAGCAGGAGCCAAAGTGTGTGCAGCATGTTAACTACAGCTGTGTTCACAGCTGCCCTATGGGGTGTTCATAATCCCACTCTTGTTCCCTCCCTGCTGGAGAGGAACAATAATTCCCTGTGAGACAATGGTAAATAATTTCACTATGGTTGAATTTTTCTTGACCCGATATGAAACGTTTCAGCTGTCAAGAGCTCTCGCCTACTTTCCCTCCCCAGCAAACGTCAGCACAGACCCTTCCAAGTTTTCAATAGAAGTGTCTCAGCAGCACTTCTCACACGTCTTTGCAGTCTGCATGGGTTGGCTGGTGGAGGCCAGAAATAGGAGTCTATTGCAAAAGTCAGCATGATACCAGATCGTGGAAACCACAGAGGATTTTTAACATGATACTTCAGCCTACAAAATTGGTTGTGTTTTTGTTTTGTTTTTTTTTTTGTTTGTTTGGTTGGTTGTTGTTTGTTTGGTTGTTGTTGTTGTTTTTTTCTTCCCTCAAAGAGTGTAATGTATTTTCCAGTCTCAGAAGGTCCATTTAAGGATACCCAGTCCCCAGCAATGTCCCCTACTAAGAGATACCAACATATTGCCCATCTTCACTGTAAAGACCAGAAGATTTCCAGGACATAAGTCATCCCTTGCTGTGTGGCCACATGGCGTCCTGGGCAACAGAGCCATGGCCTCATCTAGGACCTCCAGCCATGAACAGGGAACAAATCAAGTAAATAGCATCTGCTTGGCAGATGTCCAGTTTGAGACAGACACCAAGTTACTAGTCAGCTTTTAAAATCTTTTCCCATGTGCTTCACCTTTGTTGCAGTGCTCTGTGGCGCAGTTCAGTTGCCTAAACTTAGGCCTTGAGGTGAGGCATATGCTACTGGGCCTCCATGGCATCTGCTGGAGTTTGTGTCGGCAGCTAGGACCCCATAGTCAGAGCTGCTTGTGGCTGGGGGAGTTCAGTGCAATGAGGAACTGGCAGTTGCAGGGATGAAGCTCCAGGTCTAGGGGACCAGGCACGTGCTGGGAATGCTGCTTTTGTTCTTGATGACACTTGCTTGACAAAGGTTCTTAACAGGTAAGTGGCCTTTGCTATGGAGAGTATGGAGCCATCCCCCTTCTCTCTACTTGCACAGTAGCAGCCCCAGCCAAGGAGCTCAACCCAAGGCTAAATAAATTTTGCCATCACAACCTTGTTCACTCCCAGGTTATCAGTGCCATCTCTGCCTGTTGTTAAAGACTCAGTTGGACATGGACAATTAAAATACGTGCATTGATGCACAAGCTTCAATGCTGTTAAGCAGCAGAGGAGATAGATGGTGAACTGGGAATGCCAAGTGTATTTATACCCAGCTCCTAGAACTGACACAGCTGAGCACTTGCATTTGTTTTTTTAAAATATATCTAAATGATAGTCAGGAAAAGTTCCTGTTTGCTTCTGGGGTCTCCGCGTCCGGACAAGAACAGCAGAGTGTAAAATAAGCTTCTGCTGATAATGACTCTCAATTACTAGGCTATCCTCTGCCAAAACAAGAAAAAAGCAGCATCATCCTCACCTTTCTGGAGCATTTCCCATCCTGAGGAATGCTGATGTATCACATGCTCCGAGTGTGTGTGCAGGCATCAGCACAGAGAAAGGGTTTCCCCTGAGTATTTTGCTGACCCTGCCACAGTGCCAAGGATGCAGGGTCTAAAACTGGTCACTGACATAACAACATCGTGTCCTCCAGCCATCCTGCATCCCTAAAGCAAAATCTTGAGAAGCTTGTTTCATGCCTGCTGTCCCTCAGCATAGCCCACGTTCTGCCATGAGCTGCTGCACACACCCTGGTGCTTTCTTTGTTGGTACACTAGTTTAAAACAGTGAAGGCCAATGTGAGTGGGGAATTATGGCATTTTTCTGTTGAGGGCACTTGGACCACCTTTTGAGATGGAAAGTTTTGAAGATGATCTTGTTTTCCTGACAGCAGTGGTCTCCCAGCTGGGTCATGTTTTTCAGAGTATCTCCCATTTTTCTCACAGAGGTTGTGTTTTAGATTCTTTTGGCCACATGAAAACTAGAGACATTGCAAATTTCAACCTCAGAATGTGTGAAGAGGGGGAAGCAACTTTCAGTTGTTACCACACTGTGGCATCAGCATAAGAGACACGTACTCTGGATTTATGTGTATCCACTGTCTCAGAACAGGATCCAAGCGTGGCACAGCTCCATGTTGAGAGGAAATCACAGTTTATAATATTCAACTGGTTACTATAACCCCCACCTACCCCAGGTTTAATATTAGAACTATTTTTCACGTTGAAACCAAAATAGTACAAAATATGGGCTTGCTGTAATTGTTGTTAGATTATGTGTCACCCTGATAAGATGTAACAAATATTTTCCTACGCAGCGGGGCCCGTTTCCCTGCAAGTAATGGATGGAGAAACTTCTCATAGTGTGCAGGCAATTGGTCGTAAAAACTTCGCTTAGAAGATTAATGCATTAAGTGCAACCTTTGTGGAAAACAGGAAGAAAAGAATTAAAATAATGGCTCGTTCTTTCACGTTTAATATGAATAACCAAATTTATTTGGTGGGAATATTCCTTGCTGCATGTGCCTTCCCACTTCAAGGGACAGCTTTGAATCAAATAAGTATTTCTACTTTTTTTTGAAGATCCTTCATCACTAGCTATTGTATATGGTGCAGGCATTGGAATGGCCTGCCCAGAGAGGTGGTGAATTCACCATCCCTGGAGGTTTTTAAAAAGAGACTGGACATGGCCCTTAGTGCCATGATATAGTAATTGAAGTTGGATAAGGGGTTGGACTCGATGATCTTGGAGGTCTTTTCCAACCCAATCTATTCTATGATTCTATGATTCTTTCAACAGAACTATTTTTATTGGTAATATGAAAGACTATTTTCATGGGCAAAGCTTTTGACACCAGTAAGTCTGCTGGATGTCACTTAATAGGCTGGATAAACATTCACTCACCATTTAATGTGGAAGGATTTTCCCTTTATATCACAGCTTTACATCTTTGTAACAGCCATTACGTGTCCACAAAGAGACGGCACCCTCGGGAGAGAGTTCTCCAGAACCAGTGTGTGGTTGGGGATGAGGCAGGGACTTATTTGATGCTGTACAAACATTAATATGTGGAATGGAAAAGTGAGGCCCTTCGTGTCACAAGCTGATTTGCACCAAGTCCTTCTGTAGCAGGCCTGACGGTTTAGGAGGAGCGTGTCAGTAGGTAACAACCACTCTTCCAGAGCACACCCTGTGCCTACTTTTGCTGTTGCCTATTAGAAGGGTTCTTGCTCCTTTCTGGGGATTGTTTGGTTCCAATCACTGCTCTTGTGCAGAGCGGTGGCTATGGCTAATGTGACAGATGTAAGGATGGTCTTGCATGGTGAATGAATGAATCTGTTTTTTTAAATTGCTCAAGGTTTGGGAAAAATGCCTATTTAGATTGATTGCTGCTGCTTTCCCCTCGTGTGTATTTTGAGATTTTATTTTTTTTTTCTTTCTGAAGTACACTTCTGCACCTGCAGTCAGTCTCAAGTGACAGGCACCATCAGTCACAAAGTCAGCTATGAAACTAGGGTCGGATAGAACTGCTCATTTTCAGTGTGTGGCACACAGTTCACTTCTTCCTCAGTCTTTGCTTGCTCTCTGAGGTCTGGTATCCAGCTTGAGATTTACAGAGGATCACTTGTTTTACTACTTGTGAGAACAGGTATTTCTTCCCAGTTTTACAGAGCTTCAATTATTATAAAGAATGTTTGTAAGCAAAGAAATAATTGGTTTGACAAAGGAAAAACAAGAGTTTCTGCCCTCTCCTGCCAGCGGTAGTCAGTGGGAACAGTGGTTTTAAGATTTCAGTATTCCAGAAGGCACCACCCTTCAGTGCTCCGGTAGGTCTTTTGCTAGTGTGTGAACAGAGACAAATCTATTGGTAAAAAGCCAATACCATCAAACATTGACTGGGACTTTGAACACCTCTGGCATTCAGAATTATTTAGGGCTTATTCAAACTACTTTCTAAATTGATCAGTTAGATATTTCAGAAAAGTCAAAGAAAAATGGTACTTATATTCTTAAATAACCACATTCATCATTGCCAGGGATTTTCAAACTTCAGTGGAAAAATAAAGATTCCATTCTGACCAAGCAGCAACTTCCCTCACTGGGTCTCTTTCTATCATGGCACAGCACTAAACCAGAACATGCCATCCTGCCACAGTATGAAGAGATTTTAGAAGCACTGTGAAAATTAGTTTGATGCTGTAATTGCAACCTTTACTCATTTGGAGTCAGTAAGAGAGAGGGGTTTTAGGTCTGAAAGCAGGATTGCTCCTTGGCCAAGAATATTCACAGATAAACAAAAAATCATTCATTACATATCTCTGTCACTACTGTTTAGTCGCAGATGTAGAGAGAGGAGTAGATAGATTATTTAAAGTACAAAAGCTAATTAGGGTTGTCTGACAGAGCACTGAATTTTACTTTGAAGAATGGGACAGGTCTTTACATGACTGAGATGGTAGAATGTGATCAAAACATTATTAAATCCAAACCATCCAGCTTCCTTCCAGCTCTGCTCCTTTTCTCCCCAGTCCACCTTTTTTTGAGCTGAAAAACCATTAGCAATTTCCACAAACAGCACTTCAGTGATAGGAAGAGGCAAGTCTCTAAAGCATATGGGGTGAGGACAGGGGTTTTTAGCAGCTGGATTCCTTCCCCAAAAAGATTATGACTGAGCTTATGCATTGTTGTTTGAAGTCAGAATTCTACAATTTAAAAAGGAAGTTTTGTTACATTTGATATGTAGCAATTAAGCCATGTAAATGTATTTTATATGAACATGCATGCTGTGGCTCTGTGATTACCTTCTCTATCTACCAGGAACTCTTAAAAGAAAGTCTCTTGGGAAAGCAAAATGAGTAACAGAGGTGATTTTTACCTGTTTTTGCTAGGGTCTGCCCAATGAAATCCTACTGAGACTCTCCCAGTGTGAAGAAGCAAATACTTTCTGTGAAGGATTCGTGGCAGGTGTAGCTGTATGTCTGCTATTTGTCAGAAAGCTTCTCATTTAGGAATGTGGATTAAAATTTTTGACAAGCTAGAATGTAGCTGCTAAAAAGAAAAAGGGTATTTGAAACTGGGCTCCTGTGACAAGTTATTTCTTCCCATCCTACTCTACCCTAAGAACTACACCTATTTAAGTGAGTGTACGTAAAGTGTCTTAGATCACTAAAGGCTCTAATAATGTGAGGTTATTTACTTTATAAAGCTTCTGCATTTCTTCCTAATTCATCCATTTACATGATTTACTGTGTATTTCAGTGTTACAAGGACCTTAATCTTTCAGTCTTTATTCTGAGTGCTGTGATGCAATCCATGCTTTACAAAACAAAGAACTATATTTTCTGAACAAGAGACTAAGGCTAAGTTGGTACAGTCTGTGGAGAATGGGATTTCATTTTTAGTTTGCAAATTTTTCCCAATCTTTAGTGATCAAGAAAGTGCAGAGTCAACATAATGAGGAAAAAAATAGCTAACCATGGTGGAAAGCAACTTTTTAATTTAATCTGCTTTAGGAAAACCGAAAGAAAGGTTAAGTTACTCGGAAGTAAGGCTTTAAATAGGGTCAAGATAACTACTATTATGTATTTCTACATTCTCCAAAGAAGTCATCAGAAAATAAAAAGACCACCTACAGAAAAGTAAACGCTTTACAAAGGTCCCTTTACTATTTCTTTCCTTTAGAAAGATCTGCAGATCTGGTTTTGTGTTGCAGATCCATTTTACTCATGTTTGGTTTTGTTAATTTCAACTTATTTTAACTGCTTCTTTAGGCAGGTCAACATGCAGGGAAAACACAGATAAGCTTCTGATATTCTTGAAATATTTTATTATAAAGCACTTCAGACAAACTTTGATCCAAAAAAAGTTCTCATCTGTAAAAGGAAACTAATTTAAAACAACATTCATAAAGAAAATAGACTGTTCTTAAGCATCAACTTCAGTTAGAGCTCTTCTGTAATGAAAGCTAAAGACAAAACCGATAGGTCAAGAGCTATTTGTTTCATATATACTCATAAAAGGGAGACTAAGATGTTACACAGACATCATGAAGCATCATATTTTTGATAATGAAATAGGAACTCTATGGTTAATTCTGCCCTAACAAAGCAGTCCGACGTTTAAATATTTTTCAGTCCCAAAAGAGACAAATCATTAACATTTCTCATTCAATAATTAAGCCAGCCCTGGGTAAGGGTTAAAGCTGCTCCAAAGCATCTAACATAAGCTCTTCATTTCATGTACTTCTCCTGTTGATCAGCCAAGATTTTTGCTGAGGATTTGGCATCATAGAAAAGTTCATTTATTTCTTCAATATGCTCTTTCTCAATGCTGTCTTTCCCATTAATCTTGGCAAGCAGGTTAGCTGGGGTCAGTAACTGCACAGCATACCTGTGATCAGAGATGGATGACTAATTACAACTCAGTGCATCCCAGTGAACTGAATATACGTAGGGATGGGAGGTTTGTAGGAAACACACAGCTATGCCAGCAGCATAAAAGGTCTGCAAGACCCTCCAGCACATATATTCCTTAAAGGAAGAAAGGCGGATTTCCACTCTTTTTTTAATGTTTGCGCTGTTCTTAACAAACCACATTACCGTACAGGAGAGGGGTGTCTCACTTTCAAGAGTGAGTTACCCTACACTGTTTTCAGACCCAATAATATTTCGAAAGAAAAGCCAGCTGCACTCAACTTACCTTAAAGTTGTCTTGGTACCAATTTCCCCTAAATGGTTCAGAGCTTCTTCACTAATATTAATTCCTTCTGTCTGAGCACGAAGTTTTATGATCTGTTGGAATGCATGAGTAAAAAGTGAGGTACCAGCTCAAACAACCAGCATGCTAAACTACTTAGCTTAGTATCTGGAAACTTCATCAGCTTATCAATTAAACATGACAGAAAACAAGATGGTGTGGAGAGTTACCCAAGTGTAACCACTGAACTGGAATATGTAGGGTTCTAAGTCTTTGAATAGGCAAATATAACCTTGAACAAACAATTAGCACAAAAGGCAGGTAAAGTAACACACCTGGACTACTAAACCTCCATGGTAATTCTGCATGGCTAGCAAAGTGTTATCTACTAATAAGGAGCAGAATACGAGAACTTAGACAAGAAAATGGAAAAAGTATGCAGGAAGTGACAGCTGCAGCCTTGTGGACAGCTGCACCAGTTAATTATTAAATTTTGCAGTAGATCACTGCAGCTATACAGTGGGGACCTCCAAAAAGCTCTGCAGAAAGCTACACCCTTTCCTTAGCAGCTCACAACACACTTTTTATTCAATTGACAAGAAGATAGTAAAATAAATCAAAAGTTACTTTCTATGATTCACCTATTCCTGCAAGAAGGAAAAAACCTAAAATCACTAAGAAGAATCTAATCTTTCAAGAACAGTCTCGGGCTTGTACCAGTTTGAAGATCTTTACAAAGTTGGAGAGCAAGATATCGCCAATAAGCCCGAGCATATAAAGCTGTAACAAAAGTGGCACAAGTCTCTCGGTAGTCTGTATTACCAGCTGAGTGATAAGGGGCAGACTGGATAATGATGTTGTATTGTAGTGCTGAGATAACTCTGGAACTGCAAGCCTCATATAATACAGGTATTTTTCACTTTGGCAGCTTTGTAAACAAGATATCAAGAAGCACTCGTTTAAATTAAAGCCATAAAAATGCGCTAGGGGAGTCAGGGTAGGGAGCAGAATAAAGGAGAAGGGCTTAAAATGGCAGAAAGTTATGCTATTAATACTGAATATTGGCAACACTGCCGCAAATTGCTATTGATGACTGAAGATTTTTTTTTTCTATCTTTTTGATCACCTAAACACCACCTTCCCTTCATTCAAATACTACTACGTTATTCCTCCCCTGCTAGAAACAAGGCATCTTGAATGCCCCATCTAACAACCTTTTTAAAAATAACTTCTTATCTAGCAACTTCATAGAACCTTACTGAAGGATTGGGGCCTGAGCCATTAACCTAGCAAACAGGTATATAAGCAAGCTGCTAGGAAACAGGAAAAGAAGTGTTTATCAGGTAAAATACATTACGAACAAAATGTCCCAGCTATAACCTCCTACTATCTAACAGTAGGCACATATGCAAAGAAAGCTTGATTACAACACTACCTGACTAGAATATGCATAAAAGTGCATTTTCTCCCTATTCTGGTTGCACTAAGGTGACTGTGTGTCTTGCTCTCAAAGCAGTGCTACGCAATGGGAATTCTACTTTATCAACACAAAGAGAAGTATTTTGAACTGATTGTGAACAAACTTTCAGTAGATACATGGACAATTCTGGTGATGATAAACAAATCAATTATGAAAGGCCAAGGCAAAGAGTTTCTCACAGAAGTGTCAGCAGAGAGAACTTCTTTCTCGCGTGAAAGAAAAATGGGGGCAAAACCAGAGAAATAAGTTTATGGACATCTTATTTTTAAACTCCTTCAACTGAACCCTTTCATTAGAAAACAAAGTTAAACATAATAGCTCCTCCTCTTCTCCTGAGAGAAGTCATTCAAAAGCTTTAATCTAAGGGAAGGTGAAATTATCTGACTATGGAACATGACTTACAGGACATAATATCTGGAGTGTAGCTTTAGGAAATGCTACTGTAAACACTTCCTTTCCCTCACCCCTGGGAGGTGGAAATTGCAGCACTTACCCAGCTCTTCTGAAAATCAACAGCTCAGAAACAAGCTCTTTAACAGTGTATTATCTGCATGGTAATACAGCACACTAGGCAGGTATTACGTACAGCAACCTTAACCAAAAGTAACTCTGAGTACACACTTGTACTAATCTCACTACACAAAATTCACACACAGTATAGGTGTTAAAGACAACAGTCTTTAAGATCTCCAGACTGAGTTAAAGTCATGCTTTAAAATTTAATTTATACAGACAAAATGTAATTGTGTTGCTAAATCACCGGGCTGCTTCTACTGATCTATACTGTAATGCTTTAAAATGTCCTTTTAGGTACAAAAACCCCCTGTCCTGAGAATGGGTCACAACAGCCATATGTGAAAAGCTCCTCAAACCAAGTGAAATGAAGCTTTGCCTCTACGTTTATATTCGATAAATGCCTCAGCTTCACCTTGGCACTTATCCAGCAGAAGGAGACTATTATCTCATGACAACGCTCTCCTCCATTGACACTATCTCTTAAATAATACAAAGAATTGACATGATAAACTGTAATGTCTCCTGCATTGTGTCACTTCACAGCATTGAGACGCTAATGAGGGGGATCTTTGACACGATGCATCATAATGGCACCCAAGCATTATAATCGATACACAATACATTGTGATGGCCCCACAGGAAAAGTTTCAGGCATTCAGAAGCATATCTCTGCAACGCCTACAGTGCTTATATTTCCAAACTTGACTTGTAGCACAAGAATTCTCCCAGTTTCAGGACACAGTCATAGAAGGTTGAAACTATAGTGCAGTGCAGAGGCAAAAATGAAGTGCATGAAGCTGCATTCCTCAATCCCTTTCTTCTCCTACGTGAAGGAACAGCCTGAAGTCTGAGACCAAAGCTCCCAAAATGGGACAGTTCTCATACCAACTGAAAAAGCACTACCTGCTTGAACCTGTAACCTGTGGAAAGTACATCCGCGCAAGAGATAATGTCAGCTAACAATTCCTGCTATTTCACACAGGTAAGACGTGACTTTTAGCTCTAGATATGCTTACCAATACAACACATCAGTAGGTAGAAATCAGGCAGAGGAACTGCAGGCACAATTTTAACCATCTTACTGTAAATGGTTGCTAAAGCAGCATGTGTTTAGGAAGTGGTAAGCTTTCTGGCACAAACCATGGTGACCACAAAGTGTCAAACAGCTCAGAATATGCAGAGGCATAGCACTCATCCCAACAGACTAGAGCTCCAGAGACTTTTTAGAATTTCTTCTACAATGCTGTGCATACCTGCTTCATTTCTTGGGGTGTATACAGCATGGTTCGGATAATCATCACTCTATCTAGCAGGTCCAGTGGTATTCCATGAGGAGACACTACATCCTCTGTGCCTCTAAAGGAGAAATCAAACAAAGAGCAATCAGATACTATTCTGAGCTCGGTACATTGATTTTACTAAACCCAGTTGTGACTACACATCTACTGGTTTACAATTCTTCTGTCTTCCCACAGAGACACTCCCCAGATAGAGACAAGAAACATTCCTGTCTTAAGTTCATACTGCACAGCCCGAACAAAACAAATACTATTTCTGGAGCTCTTAAACATCCCACTCAAAAGTACATAGATGCAGTGCTTTCCTTCACATTTCCCCACGTTGTATCTTATAACACAGTCTTATCTAATATTCCAAAGTATCTTCAAGGAAGGAACAACTCATTTTTACTAAGCTGTGTATCAGTAGAAATTATATACACCATCATCTGTTCAGAGAATATCCCTCTTGCTGAATAAGCCATTACTTTGTTCAATCTTTCCCCCAGTCCTTCCAGTGAATACTGCAGTGGTTTACACTCCATCCTTGCAATCCAGCAAATTGAGAAGTGCAGGTCTGTGCATGAAGGACAGAGCAACATCTAGACTCCCAACAATTTTGATGTACAACATCCAAGAACAAAGGTTCCAGTTTCCACCTACTCTTGGTTTTCCACCACAACTTGCTGTGAAGAGTGAAAGATACCCAGAAGTCATGAGATCCATAGAAACTGCAGGTAAAACCAGTGAAATGCTGGTAGAGAACTACATTTCTTAGTTCAGTGCTAGTGTTCAGGCACTGCAGCTTTGTTCATGACCCTCCTTGAGAACTGAATTAAAATGCCCTGCAATCACAGAATCATAGAATGGTTTGGGCCAGAAAGGACCAGTAAAGGTCATCTAATCTGAGCCCCCTGCAGTGAGAGAGGACATCCTCAACTAGATCATGTTACTTAGAGCCTCCTCAAGCCTCCCCTTAAATATCTTCAGGGATGGGGCCTCAACTACATCCCTGGGTAACCTGTTCTAGTGTTCCACCACCCTCATGGTAAAGACCTTGTTTCTAACATCCAATCTAAATCTATTCTGTTCTAGTTTAAAACCATTGCCCCTTGTCCTGTTACTACAGAGGCCTTTGTAAACAGTCCCCTTCCTGCCTTCTTGTAGGCCCCCTTCAGGTACTGGAAAGTTACTATTAGGTTTCCCCGGATCCTTCTCTTCTCCAGGCTGAACAACCTCATCTGCTGTACTCTTGAGCAGATGTTGTTCTCTCCTTTGAAGTGATTCCTTCTCTTGTGAGGTTATAGAATCAACTATACTATACAATTAACTTTTCCATGACTTTAAGAGCCATCAACAAGCAAATCAGAGCATTGCTGAGTATACAGGGAACAACTTGTTCTTTAGGACTTCATTTAGCAATATTAGATACAACTATTCTATGGAAATCTTCCTTTCTTAAATCTCAATCTTTTTCATAACAAGATCTTCAGTGAATCCACTCTGGCAGATACCTGTTTGCGCTGCTTGTACAAGAGAGACTTTTTATGCCCTTGCAAAGACTGCGTTGCAATGTCCACTTTAAGGTGATAAGCCCTTCAAAAAAACATTTAACTTCTAAGCAATGTAAGCAGAGAAAGATTAATACCAGATGAGCCATTAAGAGGGAAAGGAATAGCTGGTTACATAGCTGAATTAAATTAATTTGAAGAGTAGCAATCATTGCTAATGACAGATTATTTAGACATAATTAGACCTAAACCACAAATTAGCTGTAGAAACTAAGGAAGAATCTGAAAGAGGAGAGCACTTCTACTGAACATGCAAAGAATGCATCATGTGCGTGCAAAATACTGAAGTGGAGGCACGAACTGCAGTGGAGATGAAAAACAAGTTAGTTGGCAAAACAGAAGAATCACAAAAAGGCAGACCAACATCGTAGGCAATAATGAAGGGTAGGGAGAGGCTGAACTGTGACATGCGTTAACAGTAAGAACAGGAAATTTAAGTCTGATGCAGTGAGGACAGCAAACAGCAAAATGATCCAGAAGCAGAGGAAACTTTTCATGCTCTAGTGCTTTTGATGCCCCTAATATGCAAACAATAGATTTGTTGAGGTATCCAATGAAAAAGGTAAGTGTGACAGATCACCCGTGAAATAAGACAATTCAGAAGCTGTTAGAGGGATAAGCCAGTGGAAAAAAAAGTAGGAATTCCATTCTGCTTTAATTGTTAGCCTGGCATTAAGTGCCTGTCCCATCGTGAAGCTCACAAGCAGTTCTTGAGCATCGATGCAGCTTGTAACCCAGGGATTATCACAGATGTCCGTACTGGGGACAAAAGCCTTCAAAGACTGTAACTCTGCTGATACAGCTAATTCCAAGGCTTATGGACCAATGCAAACTGGAAAATTCAACTTTAGACCTCATACCTGATAACACAGTTTCCTCGATTGGAAGCAAATATGACAATAGGGGAAATAGAAGATTCCAGTGCTCGGTGCAGGTATGTGAAACATTCAATATCCAGCATGTGAACTTCATCTACAAAGAGTACACCTGGGACTAGCTCTGCAATGCCTTGATCGATGTATTTATTTACCACCTTATTTATCTCTCCTCGAAGTTTGTCTGAGAACAAAAAGAAACTGTCAGTTGTTCTGCTAGTGAACTATAGGTCTGTATGAAAGACTTAAAGCAAGTAAAATGCTCCTTTGAATTTTTTTCATGGTTTGGTATCTCATCACCACAGGGAAAAATCTCTGACACTAGAGTTCTTTGACATTCACTAGTTTATTGGGAAGACATCTGTGCAACAAAGTATTTCTAAACCGAACTTCTATCACATAACTGGGGTAGTCTGTCCCCTTCCATAGCTTGTGAAAAACTGTGATTTTTGTGGCTTTGGAAAGTCTGGCAGGCGAGGAAGTCAGTCAAACCTCAGTTTAAAATGTGCAAATTTGATAAAGTTTCCAAGCGTGGCTGCAAAGAACATCACTGAAAGAGTAAAATATTGCTACTGTATTTCAGCAAAGAACTTGTGTGTAACAACCAGAAAAAAACCCCAGGACTATATAAATTTCTGTGAACGTGTGGATCTCAAAGCTACACAAGATGTTACATCAATAAATCTGATATTAGAATAAGCAAAGTGACCTCTGGAACAGACAAAATACTTCAAAAGACCACCATTCAAGATAGGTATTGAAACTGACATTGATCTAAATTTAGTAATTTACTGAAACATTGTTTCTTTCAAAGCAAAAAAAAAACCCAGGAGAATAGATCTTTCTGTAAGTGCTTTTTTTTTTTTCTCTCAAACTATCTGTAGGTAGGAAGAGCAGCAGTGCACTTAAAGTATGATGTCAATAGACAGCTGCTATAGAGGTGTCCAAACCAAACCTTGGTCAGATTATTTAGAAGCCAGTTTTCTACTGCACAGAAATTCAGTACAGTTTGTACACATGCATATACATCCAAAGTGGTTTAGATTTTTGTTGTTGTTCCTCCTCTTGGTTCTTTGTCAAAGTGTGAATCTTGCACTCTCTGGCAGGAGTGTTTTGAGAAAGGAGAAGGCTCTACCATTTGAACCCCTTTCTCCCCAGGAAGATAGGTGCACAGTACAGTATATATTTTATCACTCTATGCATGAACCAGTAACACTGTACTGTTTCCAGACATTGCAATTCCAGCAGCTCTATCACTGCTCTTTGAAATCTTAATATTTATGAATAAAATATTACACAGGCATTCATTTAGAGATGGTCCAGGAATAATACTATTTTTAATCCTTTTCTAAATGCCAAACATATAGGCTATGTTGGTCTAAAAATACCATGCAGGATTCATACCAGTAATTTCAGTTTTCTTAGGCTTCATCAATTGTCCCATCATAGACAGGATGTCTTGCCCACCCTAGGAAAAGAAAGTTACAGATCAGCTATGAGGCCTCGTGGTGAACAGATACGACGAGAATTTTATAAATGGGGAATTAAACTTGTTTCTTGCAGTTAACTTGATACTTCGTATCAGCAGGTTAGGTCACTTCACTGCAGCCATGTTCTAAACATCATCATTTAGCTACTTTCTCACCCTTTCTTTAGCCTCATTCATTTGGAGAACATAAAAAAACCAAAATGACATTATCTTCTTCTTTTATAAGAAGTCGGAGAAGCTCTTAAGAACTAAAATTGTCAGGGAACAGAGAGACGTGGACTGCCTGCACATGGTAAGTGTTCAGCCTGTAAACAGAGGAACAATTATGCTGAGTTTTAAGAGTTTTGAACACCTTGATTTTTATGATGTAAATTATTTTGTTAGGAAAAGGATGTTTATTGTGGAGTAGGTTAAAGGCTTGTAGCATCATGCTGAAGTGATGCCAGCCTTTAAACAAAGATAGTGGCTTTTGTTTATAACATAGATGGAATTCCCTTAATACTGGGTTTATGTTAAGAAACATCAAGGAGTAATTTTTTTTTTTTTTTCTTCTGCAGTATGTTCAAAGCTCTCCTGAAAGTCACAAGGAAATTTAACAAGAGGTTCAATTATGAAACATGTCTGATGGAAGCAGGGACATCAACAGAAACTGCAGCAGTCAGAAATACTCAGTGACCTTTTATCTTAGTGCTTGCAGTTTGCATTTCATGGCCTCAAAACTATAAACACAGAGCAGAACAAATTAATTTGTATTCAGAACTTTTGAGAAATAAAATGATGCAGACCTGGCTGCTGCTACCTCACATCTGTAGGCAACTTTCCTTCTGGACAGAAAGTAATCATCTCTTTTCCTGGTCAAGTGGAGCAGCACACACTGCTCTTTTTCTGCAGGGGATGGGACACAATAGTGGAGGAAAGGTGAGAGCTAGGTCTATATTATGCATTAACTGTAAAGGTAGTGGATCGAAATATCCATCTGGAGGCTCTGCTATGGCTATAAGGCTGTTCTCTGTACTTTTATGACATGTACTCTGATAAATATTCCATGACTAGGTGCATGAATCCCAACTAGCAACTGCCTCTTCAGCCTGTATGGCAGGGCACTGAGGTAACCGGCTGCAGAATGGCCTCCCTCCATACAGGAGGGGCAGACTGGCCTTCCCAGTGTGACACCTATTGCTTTTTCTGTAGTTCAGTCCTTGAGGGTGATTTAGGATAGCTTAACTTTATACATCTCCTTGAGTATTTTAGTAACTGTCACATCTATGTCAAATAATTTTTCTGTAAAGACTTCATCTGTGGAGTCAGATACCTGAGGTCGAGCATTGGCCACATCCAAGTCATGCAGAGTGACATCCTGAATAATTTCCTTTTTCTTGTGTACATCACCCTTTGGCAAGGGAACATACTCTTCAGCTTCAAGGTCAAATTCCGTAGCATAGATATCACACCTGCCTTGCCTCTGAGGAAAAGCAAAGAAGAGAAACCCAGGTATAGAATTAGTTTCAGTGCCAAAACTTTGAGTGACACAAACTTGATAAAGGGCTTAGTTCACAATTCTAGCCCTGACAAGCTTCAGCTGACAATTCAGACATCCCACTCCCTGCTTAGCAACAGGCATGCCCTATCTACCGATCAAAGCTCAAAAACTCTGTTGAAAAACACCTGATATTTTCAGCAGTAAGAATATTCTATTCCTCTCTCCCCTTCTTTTAACCGTATGCAATTCTTACTAAAGGACAAATCCAGCAGATTAACAAGAGATTGGGAGAACTGTTCAGGACTCCTTTGTAGGTGGGTGATTTATTATATGATAGAAAATATTATGCTCATCCATTAAACAGCATGTATCGCTGTACACTACTTTCTAAATCAGATATGAAAAGAATGCTAACTAATGCAGTATTCCCTTCTACACATATATATCTTGGGAAGAAAATACCAGAGCGATAAAAGAAAGATTAAATACTCTGCACATGTCAGCCTGAAAATGACTAAAGTTGCTTCGTTCTTCCCCTCTTCCCTTAAAGATGTCTTGATCTTACAGAGAAGAAAACTCATCCAGACAGCATCAGTGATAGCTTCCTTGCCAGATGACCTTAATTGTGAACCAGATGACCATGTTCTTTCAGTCCAAGAGAGAATCTTCTCTCCTGATAAGGAAAACACTGGGCTTTTTAAAACTTCCATGTAACCATTTCCTGTCAGTTAAGGTTAATAAATCAGAGAGCCTTCTGACAAAGGCAGAGAAGGTCTGCAAGAATACATACACCTGCATAAAAGTGCAGAACTTTTCTTTTACCTTGACGGCTCCACTGTTTGCTTCAATATAAATAACATCACCAGTTTCCACTCGCTCCTTCTGCAAGCTTTCAAATATGCTTGGGTCCAGCTGGAGACAAGTGAACATCACAGTTGGTCAAAACAGTTCCATATTGTTATGGTAATCAAGTAAAAAAAAAAAATTTAGTCTAAAGCTCACTCCCAAACAACAAAATTAAACTGCAGCTCCTCCCAACAATACCTCCAGGATTTTATAAAGCTGTAACACTTGGGAGTAGTGATAGAGAATAAATCTGGAAGAAGATGCAGAGAACTTACTTTCTTACAAAAAACAAACAAACAAAAACAACAACCCAAAAACCCCTGCTATCTGAAGGAAGTGACAGTAAGTGTCAGAAACATAATGATACCAGTTACTATCACAAAATATGCCTTTGTGTAATGTGACAATACATTTATACCTAGGAAGCAGCCCTTCTCTTGCTTTCTAGCAAAACTTTTATAAAAAGCCTGGCTATAGCATGGAATTATGCTACTCAATTTCTTGAGTCTTCATCCTCTGTGGAGCTATGTGAGGGAAAGTGGATGTGGAATCTGCTAGATGCTTCTGTTTCTCTAAGTATATGTTTCTTCACTTATGCTCTGCATTTTCTTGTTTTTAGAGTGAACAGACGCAAGATGATACTTAATGGAGACAGCTTTCAGTTCTCTCATGCTCTGATAGGAAAATTGAACACCACGGACAGAGACTTGTACAAGGAAACAAAAGAAAAGTGGGTCTGAGCTGGAAACGTACCAGCTCAATTTTCAGTTCTCTATCAAATATTCACCAGAGCGTTTCTATGTAGAAAGAAGGAATGTGACAAAAAGAACAATTTATACTGAAGCAGGTAAGATTTCCCAAAACCATCGTCAAAAATTCAGTTGAGAAACAGGAAAACAAAACCAAACGAGATTTTTCATATTTTTGTTATTGTGGACATGTATTTATAGCCAAGGTCACAGTGAGCTTATCACAGACTGTGACAGATCATAGCTCAGATTCCCAACTCAGCCCATTTTTCCGAGGTACTAGTAATGCTGCAAAACTGCAGCAGGATCTCTTCCTGCTTCCACTCACCATTAACTTGTTGAAGACATACAAGTGTGTGCTACAAAACACAGAAAAATAACTAGGGCTGCTAACTGAGCAATGGGTTTATCCCCGATATCACTGAGTAGGAGACAAGACTAAGACCTAAATAATCTACACAAAGCAGATAATCATACATGTTCAGGAGTAAGATAAAGTTGTCCACTGAAAGAAAAGAGCCTTCTGGCATCCCCACTGTACAGAGATGGGGATCGAGAGCTTGAAATGGAATTAAGAAGTGATAACAATAGAAGATACAGACCTGAAATATTTAAGGAAATTTTGGAGATTCTACTATACATACCTTCAGTTGTTTGGTTCCCTTTGCAGTTTTGAGTCCTATAATGACATGGCTGATGGTTTTGCCATACCCCCCCATAGGATTTTCAGTCTCACATGGGGTTAGTTCTGTGACTTCTCCTTCATAAACCTCCTTGGTCTCTTTAATCCTCAACCCTGCAAAAAATTGTTTAGAACAGTTTCAGAACACAAATCCATGGCCATATACACTCAGAAGACTGATGCATAACAGCCAACAGAATGCGACATGTTACTAGGCTGTATTGCGTTTAATGGTTTTTTTTTTTCCTTTCGAAAGCAGGAGATTATTGTTCCCTTCTTCATATTAAGTGAGAATATTCATCCTGTATCATCAGAGTGGAAGTTCAGCCCAAGTTCTGACCTGCAAATCAGTTTATTAAACTCTGAGAAATTATTTTATTTCTGTCTGTTATTATTAGTTCTTGAAGCACATGTCAGTATCCTCTCTCTTTTACCTCCCCCAAAGAGGGGATTTGCTTGATTTGTTCCCCTATGCTTAAGTCAGAGAAATAGTCATCTTCTGAAACTGAAGACTAGGGATATTAAGATAACTGCGAGTTTTGCACAATTTATTACCATCAGAAAAGCCCTGAAAAGTATGGAAAAAAGAGAGGGGGAAAAAAAGTAACTTAAAAAAAAAATTTTGCAACAGAGTTAAAAATAATGTAAATTAATGGATATTGATTGGGAACTTTGTAAAATTAAGAAAGTTTCATGTATCATTTAAAATATTTTTTGAGTTAATAGCAAAAGCTCAGACAAAATTTAGCAGAATCTTTTATAATGCAGGTTTTAAAATATTTCAGAATATCTGACAATGGCATCCTTACTTTGTTGGGTTTCAGACAGTTGAACAATCACCATAGTATCTAGGTATCTTCTACTTTAGGCACAACTATTCTAATTTTAAGTTATTTTAAATTGATGAATAATATAGAGCTGACAAGTTTTACGGTTAGACTGTTCCAAAGAAAAACCACTATCACCACCACCACTACAGTTATGCAGACAATTATCTAACGACATAAAAGTTCAAAGAACCCACATCTGAAGAGACTCTATAAAGTATTTTATGAGACACACATGCCATACCAAAAATAATGAATGGGCTGTAACAAGATATAAGGAAGTCATCCTGCCCAGTCTGAGGCTATTAGGACTTTATAAAACTTTCCTTGTTCCGTAACTTTTCATTTTGCTTTGAAATAGATCAGATATTTCACCAGTAATCTTGAGTTGCTGATAGGGGAATATAAAGCACTGAAAAATATGAGTCTGTCTCCCTCTACTGGACCCAAATTAAGACTAGGATTTGAAATGTGAGAAATAGGTCAATTGTGAATAACAATTTCTTGGTTGTTTTCTCATATTTAGTGCTACATAAAAAGTTATATAGAATTTCAGTTGTTTGGTGGTGTGTGGGGGGGGGGGTTGTGTGTGGGGTTTTTTTTGTTTTGTTTTTTTTTTCCTCAGGTATGCCAAAACAGCAGACAAAAATATTAATGAACCTTTGAGTTATAAAACTGACCCAGACAAGGCTTCATTACACTGACTGTATATGCAAGGAATGTGAAGCCATATGGGAGCTGCTGGTACTGAGAAATGGACATTCACATGTTTGCTTTTCTTTTTAGTTTTGTTTTTTAAACTTTGAGAACGAGTTCTATTCTGCTTGGAAAAACTGGAATCCCATTCGTGTTTGGGGTATATTTTGTATGCTGCTAGAGCACATATTCCAGTTTCATTTCATCTGAAAAGAATCCAATTCACATGCTCAGAGTCTGCTCCATGATGCAAACCAAAGCTGAGTCAGCAAGTACGAGCCTAGAGACTTGCATCACTAGTACACCTCTAATGTGAACTGGCATGCTCCGAACAAAGATAATCGATGCTTCGAACCAGCTGCTGACTATGGTTTGTTTTCAGTTGAATCTACGTGTATCAACTAAAAATTTAATTCTCAGAATTGCTCCTTAAGTTAAACAGGGACATTTCCTGCTAACAAATCAGAAGCACAAGTATTAAGGCAGCAGCTGTGGGTTATGTCATGTTTTGGTTCAATAGCTCTATATGGAGTTAAATAGTGCTTATTTGATTTACTGGCAGTTACAATTTGGAGACACAAGGAACAGATATACTACTTAAGTGGCTATTCCTGTAGTTATTTTTTACTGCAACTGAGCTCTAACATTAGCTACTGTCATCATCCCTGCCAGCTGCTAATAAGCTCTATACAGGATTAATCTCTCTCAGCTGAGGTTTTTTTAACCTGTACAATTCAATCTTCTCATTTGCCATTCCATTCCTTCATGTTTCCTAAGTATTAACAACTCTCTACTAGTAACTACCATTTCTCATAATGGAATATATTCCAATGATGTTTAAAGCTCAGCCATGAGACTGTCAATTCTGATATTAAAAGATTCCCAACAATAAAAATTCTGTAAACTCAAGAGTCATTCATCCCAATTTCCTTGTAAAGGCAAGAATTTAATGTAATTATCCATAATCATTTTTATAAACTGAGGTAGGTAAAATGCACAACATGAGCAATAAATGATGTGTACAGAACCTGCTCAATAAGAAATCACACCTTCCCTACCAAGAAAAACCCAAAACAAACCAAAACCACCAACCAACCAAAACCAAAACCAAACCTAAATGAAAACATTAGGTATCAGCTATCGTGTGACCTGAAGCTTCTATTGCACCCAGTTACAGCTGACGTTGCACTGTGCATACAAAATATTTTTTTGAAATGTACTCTTGTAAATTAATTATTTATCACAGGGAATCTAAAAGGTGAGATTTAAACATAACTGGAACATATTCCATTATGAGAAATAGTAGTTATTAGTCCTTTAAAATATTCCAGAGATTTTTTTTTTTTTTACACTGACAAAAATATTCAATAAAGGTTGTGCTATGAAAATTTGACACACAATTCAACAGAAAGGAATAAAAACATTTCCATCTTTCATTAACACCAATATTTGTTTAGAAGTGTCTCTACCGACATTCGGAGAATGCAGGGAACTAACAATGTAGCTGGCTGTTAAACCTGAGAGAGTTAAAATACTGCTATCTCTAGAAATGACAACGTGGATGGCGTAAGTTTCATCTGTTGGTTCAGGTTTCCAAGTCTCTGACAGGGAACTTCATCACATCAAGGAAATATTGCAGACTACGCAGTCTCTGGCTTCCCTCCCCCAGGCCCTGCCAGCTTCATGGTAACTAGAAGACCAGAGACTACTGAGACTTGCTTTCTTATAAAAGTCAGTGGAATACTTTTGTTTCATCGCCGAACTGAAAGACTTCTTCACCTTGCTGCCACCGAATACTCAGATGAAGTCCAAGGGGAAATGTAGTACAGAAACCAGGAAGATTAACTGTTAATGTGTTCAGTACTAAAATCAGTTAGACTATCTTTAGCCAATCCTCACACAAATAAGGGCCGCTTCTAACTACATTTATCAGCTGTCAGCAGCAGTCATGTAAGAGATTTTAGATACTCATGGAGGTTGTGTTGCAAATTTAACCAATTTACATCAAGCTTGTGAAAGCATTCTAGAATTGAGCAAGACGTTAAGTTAAAGCATTTTTTTTGTTGGCATGGAACTTCCTTTGTGCTTGCTGGAATACTGTCAGGCTAACACTGCCATTTAGGAGTCCCCGATTTAAGACTGTTTGCATAGTAGAACAAAAATCACTAAAACAAAAAAGGAGAGAGCAGTTTCTGTCTATAAATATTTCCGAAAATGTAAGAAATTAAAAATATTTTTTCTTTCAGCTTTATTCAGAGTCACAGGCAAAACCAGGAGATGAACATGGATGATGAGAAGAGAATCTGAGGAAACAGAATAACCATAATACAATTAAGTTATGGCTTGTCAACAGAAAAACTGACTCCAGTACATGTGGAAAAGATTCATTAAATTAAGATCAGCAGTGAAAAAAAAAAAACAAACAAGAACATACAATACTCAGAAAATCACCATGACCACTGAGAAGTTTTTCCTTTTTAGATGACTAGGAAACAGCAAAGTAAGTGTTGTGCAAATGCTTCATTCTTCTGTTTTTCTGAAACTTACCAATTGCACGTCGGAAGTTTTCCATTAGAACTTCTGTTTTCTTGATCTCGGTGGAATAGACCTCACTTCCAACCATAGGACAAAAGGGAACTTTACTTCCCAGTTCCTGAGCAATAGCTAAAGCCAAAGCAGTCTTAAAAAAAACCAAACAAATCCCACACATTAATCTTTGAAAATTAACACAGGATTCTTTCTGCACAAAGTTTACTTTGCTCATCTCATCACCTTCCGTACATCAGCTATTCATTTTAGACTATTCTGTCTGACATTTATTTTTCACATATAATACCACCACCCCCACCCAAACAAGTTAGACATATATATCAACTGACTTTTATCAAAGACTTATAAAACATCTTAAAGAAACAATACTGGGTACTAGAATTTGACCTTGATAAAATGCAAACAGTCTTAAATAGCATAGGAAAAAAAACAAAAAACAAGAAAAAAAAAAAAGCAAAAACTATTTAGGCTTTTAATATGAAATTTACTTCTAAGACTCCCCTTCAGAGGCTGCATTGTTTGGAAAACCTCTAAGAGATGATTTCACACCAGTGATGCCTGAACACACCACTGGATATGTACTGCCAATGTTGATGACATGGCAAAAATTAAAAATATAAAGCAGGAAACCACATCAATACATCAGTGAAAAAAATTTCAATAGATGAAAATGTAATATAACTGGTACTCTAAAATGGTTTTGATGACAAATTTAAATAAAATAGACCTGGGAATACTTTGTTTCATATCAAAAAAGAAAAATAATACCTTGCCAGTTCCAGGAGGTCCTGCCAACAGCACAGCCCTACCAGCCATCTTCTTGCTTTTGATTAGTTCCACTATAACCCCACAAGCCTGTAAGTTTAATATTTACACCATTAACACAAGTGTCGTAACAAAAGTATCTTTTGTTCCAATATTACTGTGTTTAAAAATAGTAGGTTTTGTGAGCCTACTAAAAATAGAGGATTTCAATTTCACAAGCATGAAAAGGGGGGCAAGATCAGAAAAACCCACTTCCTACAATAATTTTATCTGACAAAGACACTGGAAAAACAAACAAACAAACAACAAACCAAACACAAAAAAAACAAGCCAAACCCACAGACTTTAAAACTCAAAGCACAAACTCCTTTCCCCCTCCTGGAGTTGCATGCTTATAGAAACATTTAAAAATGAAGCAGGAAATTAATCTTTTGACTTCAAAATGACAGATCAGCTAAAGCATCCACCCAGGACCAGACACTGGACTGAAACGGAAGCTCCAATACCCCCTCGCACCGAATCTCCTGACTTTTGGTAGGCTTCACTGCATTTGATGCCCAGTTTCTACGCCTAAAACCCGGGACACAGTCACCTGCCCTTGCCGCCAGATAATGCAAAAACGTAGCTGTTTAAGGAAGGGCCTCCGCTACCCTATTGCCTCTCACACCGCAACAAAGCACACGGAGGAGCCCAAGCGAAGGCTCTGACTCATTAACGGGACTTGTAAGAACATCCAGCGACTCCTGAGGCTCCCATTTCTGCTGGAGCGGAGGCCGCGTCCTGCCGCCCCCCTCGCTCACCTCCCGTGCGTTCTCCTGCCCCACGAGCCCAGCCCCCGCCGGCTTGGCGGTGCCGCTCTCGTCCAGCCCCAACCCCTTGACATGGCTGTGGGCAGCGATGCGCTGCGTCTTCGAGGTGCTCTTCACCTCCTCGATCTTCATGGCGGACCAGAACC
>JANHFX010020048.1:0-21684 GCA_027560015.1 Chloroceryle amazona
GAAACGAGCTCTCCAGTGTTTCTGATGACCCTGAAGAAGGACTGCTCCACAAAAGCCTCACCGGCACAGCCCCTGTATGAAGCCAGCATCGCTGCCTGTTCAACCTGGAATCCTCCCTTGGTGCTGCCCAGAGCCCTCTACTGCCCCAAACCCACCTCCCAACTAGAAATGCTCTCCGATCAAAAGCAAAAAAACCACCAAACCCCAAAGGCTTTTTTTTCCCAATGCTGTACCATCGCAGCCTAGTTTTTTACAGCCAGTCTGACTGGTGGAGCAATCCCAACGATGGCATTTCATTGCCAGTGGGTTTTTCTGCACCTAGCCTGGGTTTCCCGTAACTGTGCACTGTTTGTTGTGTGAAGAATCTCTGGTGTACAAGACCAGGGTGGGTCTCCTCGCAGCCTTGCGCAGAGGAGCTTTGCTTTGCTACAGAATTTGGCATCCGTTTGCAGCTACTTTCCCCAGCCATGTACATTTTCAGAGCATTAAGTTCCCATTTCATCCTACATTTTTGAGGGCAGCAGAGACAGAGTGGAGACTTGATCAGACTGGGAAAGACACGAGTTGAGGAATGCTTTTAAAAGGGGAGTCACGAACAAAATGTACGCCTCTGCTTCGAGGAGAAACACTACGGTCTTCATACTGAAGGGCAGCGTGATGTTCTCAAGCTGCTTTGAAACTCTCCCTCCCTCTACGCGCAGAGAACGCCTCCAGTAATCAACCCTCCCAGAGAGACCAAGCCCTCAGCAATGCATTTAACAACAGCCCAGCATGGAGAAAAGGAAAACGTCGTGGTTACAGAGGCCTTTCTAACACTCTGGGGGTCCCTGCTTCGGCACGTTGGCTCTTCTGCGGAATGCCCCTTGGGTCGGCAAGTGAACCCCGGGACCGAACGCACCCTCCCGTACACTCGGCAACGGAAAGCGGAAAGCGGGAAGTGTATCAAGACCTTTAAGTTTTCAAAGTCTTTCTGGTATTTTTCCCTCAAGGTGGAAGCGTTCCCCTCCAGATGCTTGTTCTCCAGCTCGTCCCTCATGACGTTCATCTGGGCCTCCAGCTCCTGGATGCGTTCTCTCAGGCCATGCATGGAGTCCAGGTCACTGCTGGGGCCCTGCCCGGTGCCACCTGCCTCCTCAGCTGCCCAGGTGTCCCCACCATCCGGGCTTGCTGTGGGTGCTGCCTCTGGGTGCTGCCTCTGGTACTCGTCAAGGGTCTCCTGCAGGCGCTGCAGGTTCTGGCTGTAGTGCTCCTGCAGTGCCTGCAGCTCCTCACCGTGGATGACCTGCAGCTCCTTGATCTTGGCCTGGAACTTGTCCTCCAGCATTTGCATCTGCTCCAGGTGATACTGCTCCATGTTCTGCTTGTCACGGACGATGGCATCCAGCTGGTTGAGGCCCTCCGTCCTCTCGGCCTTCAGAGCATCCTCTGTCCTGTTGAGTTGCTCTATCACGTTTCGAATCTCCTCCTCATACCGTCCCTGTAACTCACTCAAGATCTTGCTGTGTTTATGCTCTTCTTCCTCCAAGAGCCTTCGCTGACTGTCAAGCTGGGACACCTTGGCTTTGAGATCGGCGTTCTCCCTTTCAAGCATGGCGATCACCTCGCTGTACTCACCCTGCTGCTTTCTCAGCAAGTCCTCGTACTCATCCTGAAGGAGAGAGACCGTCTTCACGCGCTCTTGGCAGAGAGCATCCATGCTCTGCAAAGACTCCTTGTAGGCTTTCATCTCTCTCTCGTATTCCAGCCGGACTTTGCAAGCGGCGTAACAAACCTGAGCCTGAACAATTGCATCATGGACTAACAAAGAGGAATAGCGCTCAAGGTCTCCCATGCACGAATGATATGAGAGACTCTGAGATATCTTCAGGAGCTTCTGACAGTCTCTCATTGCCTCCTCAGGAGGCAGAGAGAGTAAGGCAACAGATATCTCCTTCAGAACATTTGATTTGTCCTTTAGTTGTTGGGCAAGATCTTCCTGGATGGAAACAAGAGCTTTACTACTACGGTCTGGCAGGCTGCCCATGTCCTCCACCTTGCCTGCTTCCTGACACGGCACCATGTGGAGATGGCTCCCGTCCCAGGAGATCTGGGTTCTCTCTGAAGCATCTTTTTGAATTTCAAGTGCTTCAGAAACCTGGTGCATTACTCTGTCAAAATCAGGAGTCCTGTATGCTTTGATGATCTCCTCCAACATGCATTTATGCTGCTGGAGAGCAGTTTTGGTATTGTGGAGGTCTTCTTCAATCGTTTTTAATCTCTGATGAAAGGATTCTCTCATTTTCTGTGCAACAAACCCAAGTTCTGCCTTGATCAACGTGGCGTCGGCTACAGCACTGAGAAAACACGGCGAAAAGCCCAAACCTGTCGTTTCTGTTTTGCCCTCGGCTTCTCCATCTCTGATGCTCAAGTGCGCTCTCAGCTCCTCCACCTGGCTCCAGAACTCACCTTCCAGCAGCAGCTTCTTAGAGAGGACGCTGGCCAAGTCAACGGCTGTATGAGAAACGTTTGCCGGCTCCAGCAAAACCACCTCAGCCGTTCCCTGGATCTCCCTCAGAAGCTGAGATATCTCAGAGCTTGCATTTTTCAGAGATTCCGCTATGTGGTCAATGAGAGAGGCCTCAAATGCCACCCTCTCAGAAAGCCACCTCAGCTGGCCAGCGTCAAACATTTCCGCTGGCTGCTCCTCGGAGACGTGCTCCTCTTCTCCCAGAAAACCTCCCTCTGGAGCAGGGCTGTCGCTCTGCTGATACTCTGATGGGACCGGTGCCCCTCTCAAGGCTTGGATTGCGTTGGATAAGGTGGCTTCCATGCTGGACAGAGTAACGAGAAACAAATCACCCTCTTTTTCCTCGTCTGATTTGGGCAAAGCTCTGAGTTGCTCCCTGCACTTCTCCAAGCAAGTCAGCGCTTGATCATTTTTCATTTGGAAACCTCCCAGCTCACTAACGTGATTTTCTATGAGCTTGAACTTTTCCTGCCTCTCGTTCTCCAGCTGTGAGATCAAAGCATTGACTTGAGATAAGCTGGTCTGGAGTTGTTCCCGCAGCTGAGACTCGGTGCTGGACCACTGGTGGTGGAGGGCGATGAGCGTCTCCTGATTATGGCCGTGCTGGCTTTCAAGCTTCATTGTCACATCTTTGAGTTTCTCCTCTGTAATATAAAGTTTGGTTTCCAGGGAGTGGATGATTGAGAGATAGGTCTCGGAGTCGCTTGTCCCTGATGATGGGTAGCCAAGAGCTGGCTCTGATGACATGCTTTCTTCAGACAGAGACCTGTCTTGGCTCGTGTCCGAAGATGTACTGCTTGTCCAGTTTTTCTCCGATCCATCTGGATGGATGTATTTTTGGCACTGGATGCTCGAGAAACGGATTCTTTGCCTCTTGGCCCCCATGATTCCTACATCAGGCTTTGCTAAGGCTTTCTGAACCAACTCTTGGTCCTGGAGTTCTACAGCTTTGGACGGGGAGCCAAATTCCTCTGCTTGCCTCTGGTTGGTCTCAAGAACCTCATCCTCCTCCTCCTTCAGTGCATAAGGCAGGGCTGGGAGGACATCCTGAGTTTGCAGAGGCTGTCCCAGTTGGGACGGATGACTTTCGTCAGCCTCGAGACTGGGGCCAAGGTCTTCCACCTCCTCAGCACATGGACCTGTGCCTACACCAGCTAATTTCTTTAAAGCCTCCTCCTTGGCCTTTAGCTTTACTTTAGTGTCCTCTAAAGTGCTATCTAAAGCAACCATTTTAACAAAAGCCTCACTGAGATCCTGATCTTTCTTCTCCACAATTCTCAAGTGCATTTCCTTCACGTGTCTCAGCTCCTCTTCTTTTTCTTTCAGCACCTTCTGCACACCCTGGAACTGATCCGACACCTCCTCGAATGATTGCTCCAGATTGTGGTAGTTGGTCTCTTCCATCTTCAACTTCGCCCGCAGCTTTGCAACTTCGTTATCTGACTCGGCAACCTGATTCATGAGCTCGTGGAACCGACATTTGATCTGATCTCTCTCTCTTTCGAGCTCCTTGATGTGCTCTGCGAGTTTCTGGATGCTGGCCTCCTTCATCGCCAGCTGCTCCTCCAGCTGATGGACCAGCTCGCTGCCTTCGAACTTCGCACTCAGTTTCTCCTTCTGCAGAATCTCCATTTGCTGCTCGCTGTTTTGCAGCTGGTTCTCGTACTCGTTGGCCTTATCCTCCACCTCCTTCAGACTCCGTATCAAAACCTGCTTTTCCCTCTCGCAGCTCTCCAGCAAAGCCTCGTAGTTCTTCTGCAGCTTCTCCTCCATGAGGATCCGCGCTTGCTCGCTAGCATTCAGCTGCCTGCTCAGGTCCGCGATCCTGTCTTGGAGCCTCTGCACCTCCTTCTGATGGTCCCTCTGCAAAGCCTGCTGCATCTCCAGGTCCCGCAGCTCCTGGGTCTTCTCCAGCAGCAAAGCCTCTGCGCTCTTCAGCTTCTGCTCGCTGGCCTTCAGCTGGGAGCTGAGCGCGGCCTCGCCATGCTGCCACTCCTCCAGCTGCTCTTTGGCTTTCTCCTTCTCACTCCTCAGGTCGCTCTTGAGCTTGGCCAGAGTCTGCTCCTTGATGGAGAGCTCAGCCGCCGCGTTACTGAGCCTCGCCTGCAGGCTCTGAATCTCGGCTTCGTGGTGCCGGATCACGTCCTTGGCCTCGGCGTAGCTGCGCTTCAGCGACTGAATCTGCTGATTGATCAGCTCTTGACGCTGGCATTGGGCTTCCAGCTCGTTTTGCAGGTCTTGGTTGACTTTGTGGAGCCTCTGCCAGGCACCTGATGGCGAGGCGGCCACCTCGGTCTTAAAAAAATTGATTAAATACTAGATTAGTAACACTCTTGGCTCTCCCTTCTGAGTGTCACACCTCTGGCCAGGCAGGCCACGGAAAAGCTCCTCGCAGCGATTTGGCTGCTACCCACATGCTCCAATTGGGATGATTTGATCTTGGCACAATTTTTTTTTTGTTTCTTTTAACCAACTTTTTTATTATTATTATTATTTTTTATTATTGTTTATTTTGAATGAGCGACAACTGCTTTCCAGTAACAGAAAACACGGACCACAACATCAAAACAGCTGTACAGTTAACAGGCTAAAAGGAAAAAAAAAAAACAACCAAAAACCAAACCAAAATCGAATAGAACCAAAAAAAAAAACAATGAGAAAGAAACACCAGCGGTAAAACACAGATGGACAGATGAGAGAAACGCAGTAAGGGTGAGAAAGAGGGGATGGGAACAGGTCGAGAAGAAAGGAACTGCTTTTCTTAGCGCATTTGTTCGTTTTGTGGTGAAACAAAAAGTGCACAGCTCAGGTAACACAGTCCTACCGACCAAAAGCAACGATAGAAAGTGAGGTGACA
This sequence comes from Chloroceryle amazona, assembly GCA_027560015.1. Classification (NCBI taxonomy): domain Eukaryota; kingdom Metazoa; phylum Chordata; class Aves; order Coraciiformes; family Cerylidae; genus Chloroceryle; species Chloroceryle amazona. Next base: position 5,364 of record JANHFX010020048.1, read on the forward strand.
GCAAATGACATCACATCCCACCCCAACGCAGGGAGACAGGACAGCCGGCGTGGTGATGTCATTTCTGTGACTGCCAAAGAGGACTTAGTGGCTGCTCATCGCATTAACGAGACGTTGTTACGCTAAAGTTTAAGACTAGGGAGGAGCTAATTTCTCTACCTGCAAAAAAAAAATAAAAAAGACTAACAAACCAAACCAACAAAGGACAAAATAAAAAGCCCGACAAGTGAAGGGAGGGGAAAAGGTGTGATGAGAATGTAGAAATAAAAGAAACCAACCTTTGTGAGATTCAAACCAAAGCAATGTAGCATGCAAAGAGAAAACTCACAGAAAGCGTCATGCAAAAGGCGACAGAAATTATGTATCTTGGAAAAAATAAGAAGAAAATACACAGACAGGAAGAGGCGAGAGAAGCACAGCGTTAAGCCTAGGAATTTGGCCTGCCTTGCTGTACTCTGGTTGCTGGTAAGGAAAGCCCACAGATGTGACACTCAGTTATGTTAAATTTCATGCTTTACACCAAAAAACATGCAAGAACCTCCGCCCGGGATGGGTTAGTACGTGCCCCCTCCCACCTGCCGTGGCCGGAGCCGGGCGATGCCTCCGGTCCCGTTCGTCAGGAGCAGGAGCTCCCAACGGGCTTCTCCCAGTAGGGCTCAAAGTTGGGGTGCCCCATCCCAAGGAAGCTCAGAGCAAGAGAGGGGTTACACGAGGCCAGAGAGGCTTCGGTGCACGGCACATGCATCGGGGTGGGTATCTCGGTGGCTGCCTCACGAACCGTGCAGCGCCTGTTATACTGGGGCAGTGCTTGGGGGGCAGTCTGTATGGGGCTGGTTGTGCTGCCAAGGAGGCCCCCAGGCAGCTCAGGAGGGATGGGCTGGCAGGAGTCAGGCTTCTCCATCATCCCTCCCCAGAGACAGTGCAGGAACCTCTCTGAAATTAGGCATGGTGGGGGCACAAGAAAGTCAGAGCTTCTGTCCAAAAAAATGTTGTGATGTTTGCTCGCAGTCTGGGGCTGCAGAAACCCCCCTCCCAGGAATTCCACTGCCAGTGAGGTTTGGTGGGGTTACTCCTTTCTGCAATGGGACTTTAATCCCTCTGCTCCCGGGGAAACATGAGGGAAATCCCCAGAACAATTAGACTGGAGCAAGCAAATGCCTCCAACCTTTCCAAAAAGCTTTTCCGACTTATAGATCAAAGTTTGGGTCACTTCTCACTGCAGCCATGATTTGCTCAGCCTTTCTGCAGACTTCTCCTCTCATCTCCCCCTCCTTGTATCGAGGCACTACAGCCAATTTCAACATAGTCAATCTGAGGGTGGCTTCAGCATCTTTTAGCCCCATTCCCTGATTTTTCCAGGCTCCAGGCAGGAAAGGAAGGTCAGATGCCTTTTCCCCGAGGAAGTAGGAGTTAGTTACTCTTCCAACACTGCCAAGTGAAAATGGAACTCCTCCAAGCAAGCACTGGCAGCTCAGGGACTCCAGAAATAAATGCCTTGATAACTCTTCCAAGGGGACCACAGGCAAGGAAGGCAAGATGCCCCCCTACCTGGGCTGGCTCTGCTGCTTCTGCAACTTCACCAGGGGAAATTTCTCCCATGAGAGTTAAGGACGCAAGGTTCTGCATCGACAGGGGTTTGCTGCCACGGGAGCACAGCGTGAAGCCACACATGGCCTCTCTGATCTGAAGGCAGTTTGGCCAAGTAGATTTGAGCAGGTCAAAATGCTGCCCTGGCACAGGACAGGAGTACGGACCCATGAGAGCAATCAGAACCTGCCCTGCAGGCGTCACGGTTCCTCTGGGCACAGACATTTCCAGAGGAAGGGCTGGAAAAAGTCCACTTTGTGTGGAGGAGGGGAGAAAAGGCTTCCCAAGGCTCTCTTGTCTCTTTTTTTTGCCAGAACCTCCAAAAGACACTTCTAGGCTTTGCTGAGGAAAAACATCTTGCAACAGAAGAAACCACCAAAGTGATCCAAGACAACAGGTCGTTTTGTCCCGGTACAAATCTCGCTCTGGCTGCAGGGAACAGGCCCGGGAGAGACGCCTGCGTGCACTGTGTTTGCCCTTGTAACAGCCACGCAAACTCTCCGGCCAGGAGCAACTGCTGGGCTAGAAGATGCTTAGAAAGTCTGACGTGCACCCTACGGCCTTGAGGGGAAAGCCTGGAGCACGGAAAGGGGGAAACAGCTGTTGCACAGGCAAACACAGGCTGGATCAGAGGTGGACTGTGCTGAGGTCCCACCTGCCTACCACTGCTGTGTTTGGTGTCCCTTGGGCAGCTCAGAGGTAATGCTATCTTCTGTCTGCTGCATCCCAGAGCAGAGCTTTTGTTAAGCAGATGATCCTGGTGAGGCCACAGAATCAGCAATATTTGCAAGAAGGTGAAATCTTTTGGAGACTCCTCAGTGGTGCTCAACCAAGGTACCCCCATGAACACCCTGGACTGAAACCCACCATGAGTCCCCCTCGGGCACAGAGGAAGGTGGATTTCTCTCTCCTCCCCACACTCCTACCTGCAACACGTAGCCCTCCCGGGCGCTCTGCTCCCGGCCCAGTGCCACTTTCAGCTGGTCCTGCAGGTGCCGGTTCTGCTCCAGGAGCTCCAGGGCCTCCTTCTGCTTCTGCTCCAGCTGGAGAGACACAAACACAGAGAGTGTCCAGGGAGTGGGCAGGGGGTTGGCCATAAGGAGCAAGTGGCTCAGGGGGGGACACAGAGCAGAATGAACGGGGCTTTCGATGACACCACTGCTTTGCTCTGCCCTGCTCCGGGACCTGGATTTCATTTTGCCAGGAGAAATCCCTCCCCCCTGCAAGAACTAAGTGGAGCATTAGTTTAATTCGTAAAGCTCACTGCAGCGAATGACGAACGGCACCAGCTCGTGCCAGGCGTGACCCCGGAAAATCCCAGCCCAGTTCAGATCGCCGATACTCCTGGCTACTCCACGCCTGCACCCCTTTCATTCCTGCTAATACACCTAAATCCCAACCAACAACCACCTTTGTTAGCCCAGGCGTGGACCTCTTCCAAGTGAGACGAGTCTCCTCCTCTCTTTTCCTAAATATCTACAGTGGTTTGATGTAGGCTCCACAAAAAGGGAACCTTTGTGGTGTGTGCTACAGCTCAAGCCACTTTAAAGCTTTGTAGCCCTAACTACAGACACAAATCTCTACAGCGACAGAATTATGAGCTTGAATTTAGAGTCTGGTTGATGCACATCAATTGGACCCATCCCACCAGAGGAAGGCTGGCTAGAAACCAACAGAAGTGTAGGCTGCATTAAATGGGAGGGGGCCACGAAGTACCACCCTTTCTGCAGCCGTGGGAACACGCAAACTGCTGGCAGAGCCGCACGGGAACGGACACAGATCTGTGCCCTGCCAGCTCCCCAGGGAACCCTGCAGCAGCTCATAAGTGCAGCTTTTTTAAGCCTTGCTCAGGCTCCCGAGCGTGATCGCAGAGGCCTGAAGGCCACTTCGGCAGGCAGCCTGCACCCCACGCACCCCATTTTACCTCCTTCTCCAGCAACGTGGTCAAGTGCTGCTTCGTCAGCCCCTCGTCTCGGTCCTCGGCGTGGGCAAGGTGCAGGGGCGCGATGGGGATCTGCTTCTCCTCCCGCAGCGGGGTGGTCTCCACCTGGTGCCAGCGCTGCTCGATCTCCACGTGGACGTTCTGCGGTTTGATGTCCGCCGGGATGGGCAGGATCCGGTCCACCTCCATCCTTAGTGCCTCCTCTGACCCTGCCCCATCCACGGTATCGATCATCTCGAAACGCTTGCGCCGCTCCTCCCGTCGCCGGGCCCGCTCCCGCTCCAGCTCTCCTGAGTCGGTGTCGATGGCACCCGTGTCCCTTGGGAAGGCAGCAGAGCTGCTCTTGGACGAGTCTGCAGCGTTTGCACGCTCCTGTGCCAGGGCTTGCTGGATGGGGCGAAATTCAGCCCAGTCAAAGGTCTTGGACCGTCCTTCTCGCCGGCGCTCCCGGGCACGGCTTCGCTTCTGCTCCGGGTCCAGCTCAGCTTGCTCCGCATCTGTCTTCTCACTCGGCTTTGGACCAGTCTCGAAGGAAGAGCTTGTTTTGCTTTTCTCTTCCGGTAGAGAGCTGCGAGGACAGACAGAGGGTGAAGGAAAGTGTCAGTGGGTGCTTGAGATGACCAGATGCTCCCACGCATGCCTCAAAGAGCCGGGTGGAAAGGGGCTGCTGGAAGCCCAAGCCAATGCCACGTGGGTGCCCGCCCTGCCCCTCCTTCTCACATCACCTCTCGGGCACAGGAGCCATCACTGCCCTTCCCCAGGGTCACACTGGTGTGCAAAGCCTCTGTGCAAGCGGCCCCGGCTGTTCCTGCACAACCCCCGGCCCTTGGAGAGCGGCCGATCCCAACCTCGCTCCTCCTCAGCAGCAACTCCAGGGCCAGTAACCACGACCCAGCAGCAGCCCACAGCCGAGGCAGCGACCTCGAACAGTCCTGCCAGGCAGGGAAGAGGCTTTGAAAGCTTCCCCAGTGCCCGTTGGGGCTCGCTGCCTGCCTCCCCGGCTGCGGGGCTCCATGCACACGCGCCGGTCGACGCGGCCATAGTCACGTGCTTGCGGGGAGGGTGCCACCAGTCCCACCAAAGTCGGTCTGGCTTCAGAGCTGCGGGGTGGAGAAGCACAGAGCAGCTCCCAGAGGTCCTGGGGTAACAAGGGAAAGGTTTTCCTACAGATTGGCAAAACCAGGGTGTGAATGAAGGGGGTCAAAAACTTCTCCATGGCGCTATCTGCACTGAAGGCACAGATCTCCCCTGGGGAAACCAGCCTCGTGGGCAGCGTGGGCAGCCACCGCAGTACATCGGTGCAGCACGGAGAGCAAGAGTCAGTCAACACACTGTGGAAGTCACTGAAAATGCCGATTTCTCAAGCAAGGAATGATTTTTAGTGCTGAGTTAGAGGGTGGTGGGGTTGAGAGGGGAGACATACTGGTCAAGCAGGGAAAGTTAACAGGAAGGCAACACCGTTTCCAACCTACCACTAACCCATAATGCAGTATTAGCTTATTAAACGTAGACATGCCAGCCTGGTAACATGCAGATCAAAATTAAAAAAGAAAATAGCACTATGCTAGGTTTGCAGAGGAAGCCCACCCGAGGGAGCAGCAGGCGTTTGCTGAACACTCTTTGCTATCAGAAGCCCCCGAGATGCCTCCCGAGGCACAGCCCAGCTGTTCAGGCTGACTCCTGTCTCTCCCCAGCTTCCAGTACAACCACAGCATCCCCCTGGGCTCCAGCCTCCAGCGCAGCCTCCACAAGCTTTCCAGAAGAGTGCAGTGGGAAGAGCTGGAAAGCCGCTCCCCAAGCCCTTTGCTGCAGGCAAACCACTGCTCATGGGGCTCTGACCCACGGGACCACATGCACCGGGACTGCCGGCACCGGGAGGGAGCAGCAGCGGCACAGCTTCTCCTCCTGCCTTCAGAACACAGCCCAGCTCCTGCAGCCAACAGCCTCATGTGTCTGCATCCGCCCAAAACAAAGAATGGAGCAGAAGAGATGACTCTGCCTGGGTCCGGGGCTAGTATCTTCCGATGCACTTTCATCCACCATCAAACCACAGGCTCAGCAGAGCTGGGTTTGAAGAAATTCTGGCAGTTACGGGCTAAGACCAGCTCAGAGATAATTCCTTCTTCAGCTCTGTTGCTTGCAGCTAGTAAAATAAACCCAAAAGGCACCACGATGAAACCTCCTTGCTCCTCAACTGTTAGAAGGTCTTGCACGACTCCAGAGCCAGGCGCTCGGTCTGGAGCCAGTGACTGCAGCTGCACTTTGAATAAGGAAAAGTGGGGATGAGATGGAGGCTTAGAAACAGAGAAGAGCCCTAGGGAAAAAAAAGAAAAAAAAAAAGGGATCCTGGAGCTCCTCAGATGTTGCTGACAGACAGAAATGATGCTGCTCTAAATACCAGGTGGAGGAATCTCGGCATTTCTAGAGGTGACATCTCTCATGAGCTCCTTTCTCCTCTGCTGCTTTCCAAAGGGCATGGGATGTGTGTCAGGGAGCAGAGGGACGGCCACTGGGAACTGAGTGAAGAGATTCAGAAGACTGACCCAGAGTTTCTTGTTTCATCTCCCCCAGGCTCCCCATGGCTATTAATTCTGCTCAAACATTTCACATCTCCAGCCTGGACAAATTAATTCACATCGCACGGTGGGGGGGTGTCTTTGCTTGCAGTGGTATTTATAGGTCGAAATAAAAAGTTTTTTAATACTGGTGGCTCTGGGAGTAGTGCAAGCTGCAAGAAGCACAAGAAGGCTGCAGGGAACCGGGGGAGTGCTGGGGAGGTTGGCCTCACCTGGGAGCTGAGCAAGGACCCAGTGCTGAAGCAGCCCCCTTCTTTCTTGTGGGTATTTTCTATCCGCACGGTCACCATTAGCAGTGTAATTGGTGTCTGTGCAGCCTGCAGGGCACTGCTGAGGGCAGGGAGCAGCCCAGCATCTGCCCCCCGCCCTTGGTGCAGCAATATCAACAGTAATTAGGACTCGAGAAAGTGAGAAAATGTGTGTGTGGCTCAGTGGAGACCCGGCAGCGGTTAACAAGAGACACAGCAGAAGGCTGCAGGAGAGTGTGGAGTTAGACTAACCCCAGGGATGTGCCTCTGGGCACAGCTGAGCACACAGACTGACATCCCTCCTGCACCCTGGCCACGCTGTGCAGGCATTTGCCACCTCTCCATCATCATGAACCTTTGGCACAGTCCTTCAGCTTTCCAGCAGCCCCATTCCCAGGCTGCTCCCTGGGTGCAGATGTTACCGACGTGCCCAAAGCCCGGTGGGATGGGATGGGATACCCTGCAGCATGGCAAAAGGCTTGCGAGCAGACACCGGTGAACACAGCCCTGCCTCACACACGGCGCAGCCTCTCAACCCACAGCCACAACTTCTCAGCACCGTGACTAACCCACGCCAGGCTCTACCCCATCCCAAACCAGCTCAGTGGAAAACAACAAGGAGTGCACCTGCAATTCCCTTTTGCCCAGCTCAGCAGTGAGATTCAAGGTCGATTTAAGCAGCGTAACAAGTTACTGCCCAACCGGTACCTGCGCTTGGACCCTCTCACAAGGGTAGAGCCAAGTCAAAGCACTTTGCGTGGGCTTGGAGCAGTTGCAAAGACAGTGAGCACAGGACTAGTGTGCTGCAGTAACCTGTTAGGCTATAAATAGATCTGGCTCTTTAGAGCAGAGATGTCCCCTCAAATTTCCTTGCTCTTCATCTTCGTATCTAGTCACATCGGAAGATACCAGTGTGGGGAAATCAAGTTTCAAGACCAGGTTGCTTCTTCCCTTCTCTCTGGCTTTTATTTAAAGAAAAAATGGTGAAAAAAAATAAAGAAAAAAAGAAAAGAAAGAAAAGAAAAATAAATGGAAACTGCAGGACTTTCCATCTGAGGTGCAGAAAAGGAGGAGCATGCAGTGAATCACAAGATATACAAACCACAAAATGTTAATACAGGAGAGAACACAGTTTTCCAACCTGGGCTTCAGCACGGATAGTTTCAAAGAGAAGTTTTTCCTGGGATTGCATGGAAATCAAACATACACAGGAGTGAGGAGAGAGGCAGCTTCCCCCAGACCCCCGCGAGATCCAGCAGAGCTCGGGCAGGGCTGGGAAACGGCGGCCAAGTGCCAAGCAGGATGGAGAAGGAGAGGCTGGAGCATCTCCGGGTCAACAGCACCGTGTGAAACGAGCCATTCCATCATTGTGGGGAGAAATCTGGCAAAAACCTGCTCCTTGCAGCTACGGTAAGGACAGGAGATGGAGTTAACGGTGCGACCGTGTCCACAAAGCCTGTAAGAGGTGGCCTGTAGGAGTGTGGCTGGCGCTGTTAGATGTGAGGAGGTCAAACACCCTTTACTTGCAGCCACAAGCGCTCACAGAAGGTACTCTGTGAAGCAGGGGGGTCCCTTCCTCTGGCACTGGCGGCAGGAGGAGACGCGAGCGTTACTGACGCGGAAAGGGAACGAGCCGCAGCAGCTATCTGGGATCAAAAGATGAGGGAAGACGATTTGCTGGCTGGAGTTTAAAATAGATCAGAGCCAAACAGCTTCTAAATTGAACCCTGGGCTCGTGCTGCCGTGACCCGCGGAGGGGATGGGCAGCTCATGCTGAACAGTAGCCAGAGGAAAGGGGGGAACCCAGCACAACTGAATCCAAGTGGTTTCACAATACCTGGTGGGAATCCAGAGGAGCCTTGATATAGGAACAGTATTTCATATTCCTATGCACAAATTAAAGCCACATTTTCAACCCTCTTTCAACTCTGCACGGGTAAGAGCAACTCAGCATATCAGCATCCCCATAAAGCGTATCCAAACTAAGCCCAGAGAGAGGGATGTGAGAAAGAGCCGCAGCTTCCAGGAACAGACAGGCTCAGAAAGAGGAAAGAAAGGGGGTAAGGGAAGAATCACGCTTGCACAGCAAACCAGACAATGGCAGTGGCTGCTAAACTCCCCCCTTTACCTTGTTACATCAGGAGCAGTGGTGGGGCGAACGTGCTTCATGATGGTCTGGATCCAGTTGCGGCGGATGCCCGACGTCATGGCAGAGAGGGTGAACTCCCCTTCCTTCGTCTAGGGAGAGAGGAGGGGCCAGTTCAGAGCAGCTGACTGCACCCACCAGCACCTTCCCACATTGCCCCAACACCACCCTGCACCCAGCCTCGAGCACCCAGTGCTTGCCGGCCACGCGGAGGTCTCACCCGGACCCTCCATCCCCCGGCACGGCCACGGTGGGAATCAGCATTTCCCAGCAATCACGTTAATTCTGCTGTAGCTGAGGCCTTAAGGCTGAGACAAAACCTTCCTTTTTGCCCCTCTATTTTTTATGAGCCAGAAAACTGTCTCTCAGACCCAAGGGGATGATGTCAGGTGGCCTCTCTTAGGTGTCTGGGGAGATGCTTCCCTTGCCACAGATGAGCATCCCCAAGCAGCGGCAGGGTATGAGCAGCCCCATCAGCTGACCCACAGCTGGACTCTTCCTCCTCCCCACATTTTCCTTACATGGATCTGGAAGCCGTAGTTTCGCTGAACCGGGTACTCGGTAACATCATAGCACGTGGATAAATCGATTTCTCCATCCAAGTCAGCTGCCTGGGGAGGGGAGAGGCAAAATAAGCCCTAATGCTTTTGCAACCCCAAAGCGTGGTGGGCTGGCAGGGAGACATGCAGCAGGACCTCAGGAAGCACAAAGCCCTGAGGAGCGATGCTCCAGGACCTTGGCATATGGGAAGACAACCTGCCCGGGGTCAGTTTGGGAGCAGCTGGAGCTCCCCTGGGTGCAGAGCGATGGGTCGAACACCAGAGGGGAAGACACTTACCTCCTCCGCCACCGAATCCCGGTAGTATCTCAGGCTCTGGTCAGTCAGCACAAACCAGTGCTTCTTCCACTAGGAAACAACCAAGATGGGGCAGTTACAATCCTGCTCATTCCCCACCAGCAGAGCCCAGGCAGCTCGTCACAGCTCAGCAGAGAGACCCCATGGGGAGGCAGCTTGCGGCCTCTCCCCTCCCTGCTCCGCAACCAGCTTCACCCAGAGGCCCTCCCAGGGCGATGGGAAGACCCAAAGAGGCAGCAGTGCAAGGGGCACCGTGATGGTCTGCACCACCAGGACCCCGATTTCCCCGGCGCTGCTGCACAGGCAGAGAGCCAGACCCTGAGTGGCACCAACCCTTCGTGTGACGATGAAACACCAGGAGAGCCACAGGGGCAACTGGAGCCTTCCCATTAGCTCCATGGGCGAGACGATGCTTTTAGTGGCTGCATTTAAAGCCTTGGAGGGATGTTATTTTTATTTTTTTTTTAAAAAAAAGCAGTAAAACGTTCATGTTTTATCCGAGTACCTAGAAATTGAGTTGGAGCCTGTTCCTGGCCCTCGCTCTATACAAATATGCCCTCTGGATGCTCCCAGCAAGGCACAGGCTTACCCAGGGAAGCTTTCAATTAACAAAGCACTCGCTCCAGCAGCCAGTTCCCTACAGACCTGCTCTCAGCCCCAAGCCCAACACACCAGTGGGTACCCACAGTGCAGCCCAGGCTCACAAGTCACCCTCATTTTCCCTCGGCAGGCTGAGCAGGAGGGAAAGGTCACTTTGCAAACAGGGCATCGCTGCCCATCTCGAGGGCTCTGACAGAGCAGCACATCCCGCATCCCTCTGGGAATGGACAGGAGGGAAGTGGCAGCAGCTGCCTCCCTCAGTGCCAACTCAGAGGCATTTATTTATTTCTTGGCCTTGCCGTTTCCCCGGCACTCAGGAGATCTGATCTGAGCCTCGCTGCTGGCGCCAAAGAGGTTGCTGGGTCGCGAGGGAACTGAGATTAATAAGGGAACGGGAACACGAAACCAGCACTGCTCTCCAAGCTGCCCTGGCTCCCTAGAAAACCATGACACACTATCCAGCTGTGGGGCTTTGAATCCTCCCCAGGCCAGAGCACCAGCTATTCCTGCTCCAAGACAAATACTGTTTGCACAGGGCTCGCACACAGCCGCTGCTGCCTGGCTCCGGAGCGGCACAAATCCCCTGTCGCTGCTTGGCCCAAGTGCCTACATCTGGTTTCTGCCATCTGGAGCAGGGACCGATACTGATCGACCCCGCAAGGACATCGGAGCTTTCTCGGTGCTGAGCAGCCCCAGGAGCAGCCTGTGCAGCCGAGATGTTGGAGTGTGAGTCAGCTGCCAGCAACTGGGACCGACTGCGGCACTAAAGATCGATGAGAAGGGGCAGAGCTTCCCCTGGACTCACCTGCCCGTCCTCATACTGCTTTGTCAACCAGCCCTTCTTGAAGTTCAGCAGGTCAGGCTGCAAGAAAGGAGAGAAGTGATCAGAGGGGCGGGAAGAAGCTTCTGCACCCAGAAGACAACAGCAGTGGCTTGATAAACCACGGTGCAGCAATAAGAGAGAGCAGCAACAATTACATTCATAGGATCATAACGTAGTTTGGGTTGGAAGGGACCTTTAAAGACCATTTAGTCCAAACTGGATCACTACACTGGCATTACTGTTGTCATACATTAGAAAGGACAAACTGTGTCCTATTGCTGCGAGGCTGCAGGGTCCAAAACAAGACTGCTGGAAATAAAGGGGATCCCAGTGCTGCACCACCCAGATGACACCTGCTCCTTCCTCCCAAGCGCGTGCATCAGGATGCTGAAGCTCTGAGAGAAGCAACCAAAAGCAGCAGGGATATCTCCTGCTGGCCTTTCCTCCCAGCCCTACCCTTGTGCAGGGAAGGATGTGGTGGAAATGCTTTCACTCCCTCGAGGCTGAGCTCCTCCAGCTGCTCCGCGTGCTGCAGAGCGGAGGAGGAAGGCACAGCCGTGGGTGAAATGCAGCTGTAGCGTCTGAAACGGGCTATAGCAAGGGGAGCAATGGGAAACTGGGGTCTGGAAGCCTGGTTGGTCAAAGCTCTGCCATGGGGTGGCTCACCCCACACCTGAGCGCTCCCATAGTGGCAGGAACCCAGCCCTGCCCCACAAAACCACAGGGGAAAGTAAATACCGCCTTGTCCTTCCCAAATCCCTCAAGAATGGGAGGAATGATTGGACAGACACCAGCCTGAGCAGCCCTGGCTGTGATGTGGCTGCAGGCAATAAATCCACCGAGCCCCACCAGGACCTGCTGATGATAAGCCACAAATAAACTATAAAGAAAATTGCATTTGCAATGACTACCTCCATCTCTGGATGGAGCTGTGAGAGCTGGGCATCCTCCTCTCAGCCCTAACTTACCCCTAGAGCGTGATACCACCACCCACATGCTTCTCCTCTACCCAAGTGCAGGGGGGCTCGTGCTTCCAGGAGCTGGGTGCCATTTAAGCTCTTTATTGTACAACAGGAGAAGGTCAAGCAAAGGAGCTATGTTTTGGGTCAAAAATAACCAGCTCCCAACCATGCACTTTGCAGAGAAGGAAAACAGAAGGACTGCAAGTGTTACAGCTTCTCATGGGCTTAGTTATCAACTGGGAAGGAGCACAGGGCAGGAATCTTCTGCAAAAGCAGAGTAATCCCTCCTTGAAGGGTGTAGGAATTAGAAACAAAAGCAGATGAAGCCCTTGATGGAAGAGATGGCCATGCAGTGGCTCTGCTGTAACCCACCAGGGATGAACTCTCTCTCGGCCCTTACGCCGATGGAGAACTGATCTGATCTGACACCGCGAACCCGGCGGGCAGGGGACAGCCTTGCAATCACGGTTGGAAGACACCAAGAGCACAGATTTTTCTTACGTTGTTACTTTTATAGCCAAAGTGGCACAATAAAGGCTTATTTAATACAAGGAGAAGGTTCTCTTCCCACTGACTGCGTGATTTTCTTGCCTTCAATAGATGATTTGCATCGCCACTTAACTGGTGCTTCTTGCACCTTTTTATTACCACCAAGAATTTAAGAATTGCTCTTGTGGCTGTACAAATCTACAGGAAAAGCTACTACAGAAACACTAAGCTACTACATATTTCTGAGAAGTCCTTCAACAGAAGCTGTCTTGCCCACAAAAAATGCAGCTTGTATTTACAATGGCCGTGTAATCTCTCTGAGATTAGCAAGCCTATTTATTTTGCTCCTGCAGAAGTGAGAGGAGAGCACTTTGTGTTTGTTCTGTACTGTTTGCTTCCAGGTCTGGCGAGCATTTGAAATATGCAAAAGGAGGAAAGCTCAGGAGGGCAGGTTCAGCCCTTCCACGCAGCCTTCATCCCGTTCACACCCACTTGTAACTGCATAAACAGCAGAGAAGCGGCACTAGAAAACTTGGCCACGCATTAGGTCTCCTCCACACACCAAGTGTGAAGCCAAGTCACTGCACCCTGCTCTGAACCTGAGCATATCTGTGTCCTATAGGGAAAAGCAGCACAGGTCAGTTTTCACTGGACCTGCCCAGAAAGGGCCTCTCGTGTCATCCCCCAAGGCAGAGGGGACAGCTCTGGTGGCTCACCGTCATAGAGGACTCCGTGGACCTTCTGTCCAGCGACTTTGCCCGGCGATGAGGGGACAGAGGAGATGCAGACACATCCAGGATGGAGCCCACGGCTGCACCTTCGCAAGTGAAGTCCTGTGTAAACACCGTTAGCCCAGATCAGTGCAGGAACTGGGACAGCGAGTGCCGCTGTCTCGGCTCACGGCACAAAAATCCGCCTATTTAAGGGGCATCTCAAGCTCAGAACATTTCACTGGCAATACATTTTTTTTGTGCTCTCAGGTGTTAATTTGTTCCCAATATATCTAAGTGTATCTGGGACTCTCAAAACCACCTGTTTCTTTTGCTACTTCCCCCCATCCTGATGTGTCCTACCATGCCAGAGCTGAAGTTTCTCCCTTCCTGTTCTGGCAGAAGGAGGAAAGACAGCCTGATTTTCCACTCGGATCCGCAGCCGGGCCAAGGGAGCAGCACGACAAGCAGCAAACCTGCACAGACTGAGCACACACCGCGGTTTGGCTCCTGTGCGAGCCCGCCGGCGACTCCAGATCCTCTGCTCCACCCAGGGGCAAGCCCTATAGCTAAACCCTACAGCTAAACCCTTTATCCTGGGCTGCCGGCTCCCAGGTGCCGTCCTCCAAACCCCACCGCAAGACCTCGGCCCAGCAGCTTACCCGTTTCCGTGGGAAAACCCTCTTCTCGCTCCTGCCCTGCCGGGTCTCACTGGAAAGGGCAGCGCTGGCCGACAGGTTCGTTTCCATGTGCTCCGCGTTCTCGATATCTAATGCTTCAAATTTCTCGATCACCTGGGATCGCCTGGAAAACAGAGAGAAAGGGGAAACCAGAGCCGGTTTAAACGCCAAGAACAGCGACTGCGCTGAGCTCTACAATCCCACAAATTCCAGGCTGCAGAATTGCTGGCCCCGACGTTCATGCACACCTGGCTTTGGGTCCCTGTTTCTCTGCAAGCTCTAGCGTGCACAAAGCCAGGGCAAAACGCCCCGATCTGACGGGAGCCGTTTTACCTGCGGCCAAAGTGGGGAAAACCCTCACGCTGCTCAGCTCCGCAAAGAGCATCTTCTTAAATAGCTAAAAAACTCTTGCAAAACCAGCGGTAACTTTTTACTTGTAAATTTTACAGCCCTTGGAGAAGCAGGGATTATTGAGCGGCTTTGGCTCAAACTTTGCCTTTACTTTCTAGCACTGCAGCTATCGATGGGTCCTCGGGCGTCAGAGCAGAGCACCATCAGACCAGGCTGGGGTGTAGAAGTAACGGGTGGCTGTGGGTCACCCTGTGGGTTCAGAGCAACAGACACCCTGGAAAAACTCAGCCCCACGTGGATAATGTCCATGGGATTGGACTGGGCGAGGAGTGGCTGTAAGTGCCTCCAGACAACAGGTCTGGCTCACAGGGTGCAGTGGCTGAAGAGGCATGAGGAGATGAGCAGCACCCTGTGCAGGCACAACAGGACTTTCCTTGAAAACCCCAGGGCTCTGCCCTTCTCCCAAACTGATCTGCAAATCCAGTATGGACAGCGGGGAGCACAACCCGGGCTCTCAGACACCACCCTGGTGGCCCATCATACTGTGGCACTTGTGCCTCTGAGGATGGGAGAGAGCTACGAAGAAATGCGGATGGAGCAGCAGCCAGCCCCAAACCAAACCCAAATGGGATGCTCCTAAGGATAGCAAACAACAGGCCTTGGCAGGGGGGATAAAACCCCCCATTTCAGTGGGAAAAGCTGCTCGCTGACCCACAGGAGAGGAAATACTGGATTTTCCAAAGGACCTGTTGGTGTCTAGTTTTGCATGCCCAGGAGTTTTGGCAAGTATCAACCTCAGGTCTTTAATCACAACCTGAGAACGTTGCAATAACCAACATGCACACCAGCTGAGCTCCAAGCTGTGGAGGCTTAAAGCTCCACTTCAAACCTTCTCAAGAAGCTCGGTCTGGGCTGTTTCCTGACCCAAAATTCAGACCCACGTGTGCTGCACCTAAACTGGGGGCTGCTTCCTCTGTGCGAGCCTCAAATGTGCATGAAAATCACAATGGCAACCACATGAGGGGAAACAGGTTAACCAAAGGAACCATTTTTAACACTTCCCACATAAAGGAACAGCAGGTTAAGAACTCAAAAACCATGAGATGTTCAGTTTTCAACCAAAATTTGTACCAAATTTCATAAATGAGATGAACAATCTAAGCACGTCACATCCCCCAGTGGGCTGGGGACCCCCCACTGCTGCTCAGAGCCAGGCTGCCAGGATCAGAGACTGAAGCCCTCATCCAAGGAGGAAGGGACAGAAATTGGCGAGGAAGATTCTGCTTTGTAAATTCAAATTTCTCCAATGTTTTTATGGGACATCTGTTCAGCTCCTGCTGCCTCCCAGTTTGTAGACTGGGAGCAGACTCGTGCAGAGCTCCCAATGCCCCTGGGATGTTCTGCTCACGAGATGTCTGATCACAGAAATGAGTCTGTGGAGCATAAATCCACAATCTCCGTTCACCAACAGCCAGGGAAGTGTTTTGAAGTCACAGTTTTTTAACCCTTTTGACACTGGCCCAGCCTTCTCTGAGTCTCAGTTTAGGAGGGAGTAAGAGGTCCATGAATTAACATTGTCTGTGCCCTATTAGGTGAAGGCCTGGAGAAAAACAAATCAGGAGAAAAACTAAAATAAATAAAACAAAACCCAACCAAAAACCATAAAACAAAATCAAAAGCAGGTTGATTTCTCATGAAAAGGGGCTGCACCACCAGGTTGTTCTACGGCTTGAGATTGAGATGAGATGGTAGCGAAGCAGGCGAAGTAAAGGCGGACACGTCACACAGCAACACAGCAGGAGAAGGTGGAGAGCAACAAGACCTGGAAGAAAACAAGGCTGGAAAATGAATGAACAGAAGAGGAAATTATATATCTGCACCTACATACAAAACAAAAATCAAAATCATTCTGGTAATTCGTCATTGGAAAAGGGAGGAGAAAAATAAATCACTGCAATCAAATCACAGCCCCGAGGGTTAATATCATCCAGATTTCAGGAAAAGAATCAGCTGGGTTGGGTTTTTTTTTCCCCCATTAGCTCAACATTTCAGAGAGGTTACTGCTAAAGATCCTGGGGGGACGGGGAGGGGTGGGCTCTCCTCTCCTCCCCACCACGCTGGGGAGAGGGCTGCTCCCTGGGCACAGCTCCGTGCTGACAAAAGAAGGCTGCGGACAGGTACGGAGAAGCGTTTTAAAAGCTGCGGTGCCATTTAGTGCTTTCCCAGCTACTAAGCTCATCCCAAGGAGTTCCTCGGCCATGCAGGCTGTTAATCTATCCCAGGCCACTAAACCCAAGCTGCAGATCTCGGCTGTTAGGTGGAGGGGGGGGTGTGGGGGGAAAGGAAGCTAT
>JANHFX010020049.1:0-30528 GCA_027560015.1 Chloroceryle amazona
ACCTTCGCCCTCAGCATGGCGGGAGGGGACGGCTCCTCTTGCCCGCCCGTTGCCCAGCAACGCGGGGAGGGGCGGAGACAGGGAGAGGCGCGCTACGATTGGCCTAACGCCCGTCACGTGCCCAGAGTGGGGGAGGAGCTGGACGGTGCACGCGCAGGTCTGGCCGTCGTGAGGCGGCGGGAGCTCGCGGTACCGTGGGAGGGGGTGGACAGACGGCTGGACACCCGGCCACCCCGCCGGGGCCACGTTCCGCCTGCGGCAGCTGCTGCCCCTGCTCCGCTCACACAGCAGAGCCCGCGGCGCGGGAGGCGGAGGCGGCCTCTCGGGTGTCCCGGTGGCGGGTTTGCCGCGGGCACGGCCTGAACCCCTGACCCCTGTGCGCTGAGGGGACCGCGGCTCCGGCGTGCACCGGGGGGGGCGGGCAGCGGATCCTCCTGCCCGCGCGGGAGAGGAGAGGGAGAGGGAGAGGCGGCCCCTCAGCCTCTGTCCCCCGGGAAGGCAGAGTCCGGCCGACAGGTCCGGATCCCGCCGGGAATCCCGCCGTGCTCTCGCACCGCCCCAGCGCCCCTCACTCACTGGCTGGGGAAGTGCTGCCCTCGGCTGAGGTTCCACTGCCGTGTTAACTGCAGGTTCGCCTGGAATGGGCGATGGAGCAGCAGCCTCTTGAAGTTCCTTACTCGGGCTTGTTAGGGGAAGAAGGCGGCTTTTTAAATTATTTTTTTTTTCCTCTAAATTGCAGCTTCTAAGAACATCTGGCAGACAGATGTGCTGCTTCAGAGCTGTTTAGTGCCCAGGTACAATAGCGGTTTTAGACAAGCTTTCCGATCAGGCCTCTAGGTGCTACCATAATGTAAACCTTTATTACTAGCACTGCTAATAAACGTGAACCCGAAGTGCTCTGCCCTCGCTGAGGGGGTAGAGTCTTTTCTATCACGCTGTAAACTTCGTTGCTGCTTGGCTCCTTACACAGGGATAGTTTAGGGTGGTTCAGTGTTGCAGTGGGTTCACCCCATTCCCACAGTATTTTAAACTTTGGAAACCCGTGTTTTTTTTCAGGTTGGTGGGACAAGGACAATGAAAAAACCATTATTTGCACCTAGCACTGAATTTGATTCTCCTGTAGCAGACTGGGTGCGTGTTTTCTGGTTGTGAAGAGCCACCTGTGATTCGGGACCAAATCCATAATGAACTGGGACAACTTGTAATCGGTCCTTTGCGCGGCTCCGTGGTTTCTGCATTTCGGACGTGCTAACTTCCAAAGACGGGGCAGAGAGGGTGACTCAGAGAGCAGAAATTAGGACAGCCTCTCTTATTAGCTGGCATGTGTTACGAGCTGCCACTAGCACACGATGAGAGATGTGCCATAAAGGGTCCTATTGTGGACAGCAGCACAGACGGAGCAGGGAGGGAAAGAGGTAACTGAAACTGGGTAAAACTGGCTGTTTGTGCAGCTGCCCAGAAAGCAATTAGGATTAATTTTTAGATGAAGTGTCAGATAGGGTCCTTGGGTGTTTATATAGCCACTGAAGAGTAAGGAGAGCACAGCTAACTGCGGCTGCAATTTGTGGATTTAGGGTTTGAAGTCACTTTAGAAAGTGGGAATTAAGCTTCCGAGCCACTTAGGGTGATGTTTTTAAAGGCGTCTAAGTCAAGTACATGTGATGTTATCAGCACCTTCCTAAGACGGATGGGTAAAGTTATGTTAGTTCCTGATGTATCATTTGCTGAGAGTTCCTGTGTACAAAGCAGCAAGGCCATTTTGATTCACTTATTTCAAACTCTTTTGTTAGACTGCGGCACAGAGAAAACTCCAGCAGTAAGTGAACTACTTCCAGACGATACTGGTAACGGTCTGTATTCTTGCATTTATTAGATAGCTGGTTTTCCACCATCAGGTTTTGGTAGCAAGCAAAAATTATCATATCCAGATGATTCTTCACGGACAGATCCTCCTCCTTCCTTCCAAAGCCAAAAGCAATTGCAGGCTATTAATAATATTTCCATAAACCTGTTCCTTGCTCTGGAAGTGCCAATGAGAACTCAAACTATGAGGCACATTGATCCCGTCTCAAGGCATGGGATGCGTTTTGCCTGACTCCCAGATAAGAGGAGTTGGCCTCCAAGTTCGAGGCCCACAGGTTTTCCTGGAAGCAGCAGTAAACTGTAGTGCCAGTCACCTTTCAGATCATACTCTTGCACTTGCAGATCATTCCATTTTTTCAGAGAACAGTGTTTTTAAGTGTGCATTATATTTCATTTAATGTGGCATATAAAAATTTCCCTATGAAAACAACTGAAAAAAATCTTTCATAAGATTTTGTGGCTCGGGACTGGTACTTTTGTTTAATGGACTGGAAAGAGTGTTTCCAAACTTTGGAAAACATCCCCTAGAGCACTCAAATGGAGTTGTGTGTGAGAAGAATGCCTTGGTTGGAAGTACAACCACACGGCAGGGCTCACCGGGAGAATCGATGCTCTGCCTGCGTGTTGCGCGTTGCGTGACCTTCGTTGATGGTGTGTGTGCAGGAACAGCTTTCTGGTGGGCACAGGCACCATCCTCTGTTTGTTTATACTGGTTCATCTGGGGGCAAGGCCCAGTATATGAGAATTGAAAGGAGGAAACATCTCTTTTTTTGTGCACTGAAGCCCGTTCTGAAATATTACGGAGAAAACCAATATTGTTGTAAATTTGAGGCTTGTTGCTCGTGGAGCTCAGGGAAGTGATACAGCTCTGAGGTTCCAAGCCTTGTTGGTGAAGTAAATGATGGAGGTTTGGATGCGGCGTAGTTGTCCTTTGCTTAAAGTTTTGGTAGAGCTGTGAAAAGAAGAGCAAATGGAAACAGGACCTGAAGGTGCATTGACAGGGGTGCAGTGGGGTGCTGCCCTGTGTCAGGAGTGTTTCGCTTCCGAGTGGCAACTGAGGAGGGGAGGGGTAAGCACTTGGGTCAGTTGTTCTCTCTTGGAAAACTTATTCTGGAATCAAGAAAAGCTCACGCAAAACCCTTTGCTTGGTTCATGCCAACAGATTGTCAAAGACTACAGCTCTGATTTATTGGTGATCTCAAAGTCCTTCCCAGAGGAGATGAGGATCTTTGATTCCATTTTATAGGTGGAGAAGCAAAAGCAGAGAAAGGTTGAATGACTTGCCCGAGGAACCCAGCTGGCTCACAGCAGATCTAGGATTCATCGGGATGCCTCTAAGTGTCAGTGTGGGCTGTGGCCACTCACAGAGGAGGCAGGGAGGCGGACAACTCTGTATGTTCTTGGCCAGTAGAACTGGACTCAGTGACACCTTACAGAGGCCCAATTCTCCCTGTGTACCTTCATCAAAGTCAGTGGAGGTTTCCCAAGGGATGAATTTGACTTGCTCCATCTACTCAGCGCTGTATAAACAGAACACAAGGAGCAGCAGCCTACCTCCACGGCCTCCCTGAGAAAACACACCACGATGCTCTGATTTTTGCATCGCAATACGTGAATCCAGAAATCGGATGTGATTTCTACGGTTTAAATCTTAAGGTACAGCTGCAGATGATGTCTCCGGTGTTGTTTTGCTGATTCTAAAGTGGTTGCTCATCACATTCTGTGGAGCAACAGTAACACCTAGTGGCTAAACGTACCAGTCTGTTGCCTCCTTTCTTCAAGAAGCAGGAGTTGGAGGGGACATGGTGTGATTGACAGTTTTGACTTGCAAGACCAACACTTGGGATCTCCAGGGATTTACCATTTTCCTTTCAACCCCCCACCACGTTCTGTTTCCTATTAGAAGTGGTAGATGAAATACGAAACTCTTCCTCCCACCTCCCAGCCCCCTTCACTTTTCTGGCTCATGGAGGAGGTTGTTCCAGTCCATCTTGATCTGTAGGTGGGTGGGCTGTTAGTGGCCTACTGCCTCCAGTTTGGAGCACTCGGATTTCTGTAAGGAATCCAAGCTTTTTCCTTTTTCTCTTTTTTTGTCTGAAAAGGATCAAGCAGATCATCTGCTGGAGGTTGGTGACCTCAGTGCATTTGATAATGTGGTGTTAACTTGCCTGCGTTAAGGCAGACCAAGCCCATCTCTTCCGAGAAGTCCTGTTTCTTAAGATGTGGTGTGCAGGATTGTTTGCCATGATCTGCTGGGACTGCTAATTCATCAGAGAGGGACCCCCTAGAAAAACAGCACTGGAGAGGAAAGAACCCACAGATGTTTATTGTGTTAGCAGGAGAGCCCTTCAGAGGGTCTTCTTTTCCCCTCACAGGGGAAAGCTTCAGTTTTTTCCATGGAAAAAAAAGCATTAAGCAGAAGTATTTCTGCTAAAGCCTCGGTCATTTGCATTTGTAACTGGAGCCTCATCTCATTGTGGGAATTACAGTACTGAGACATTACGGTCTTGTCATATTCATGCTGACTAATTTTAGGCTTCTGGCTTAGGTGTTCTGAAGCATCTATTTAGGAGAGTCTTCACTGCCTGTTGACAGAGCCTGGGCTTTTTACTCTGGATGCACACTCTGTTACACAGGAAGAAGTGGTGTTACCTCCAGTCATGTCTCCAGCTCTCTCTCTAGCTTCCTTCCAACTGCCTGGTTAGATGAAGCTGATTCAACTGAAAACCAGCTTGATGCCTCCAAAAAAACCCCCAAACCTGCCAAATAAAATCAGCTCCCCACACCTATCACTGCATAATTGGACAAAACCTGGCGTTGACAGAAAGCAGACAATGAGGAGTTGTGGGGATGTGGCCAAGTGGGACAAGGATGGGACCATTCTTTTGGCCGCTGTGCAGATGTACACTGGATTATAGCACCATGTAGTCATAGCATTAGGCCTCTTAAATGTGGTGTTCTCAATACCTGTTGGTGAGGGCAGTCCAAGAGGAACACAGCCTGATGGTGAGAGATGAGAAGCATTGTGCTGGGATGTGCTGGACACCCTTTACTCTTAGAAAAGAGTGTGATGGCCTTATCAGGCCGGGCAAAAAACCTTCTGGTGTGTTTAGTAAAAATGGTTTCATAGGTGGTAGACTAGAAGGTACTGAAAGAAGACAAAGGGTAATTATTATTTGTGATTCACGAGGGCTCGTGGAACCCTTTCTGTTTAGCCCGTGTGCTTTTTGGTTTGAATTTTAGATTTCCAAGTAGGTTTTGTTTCTTACTGCCAGCTGTGGTGTCCACTGCCCCTGTTGCTCTGCAAAGAGCCTGCAAGGATCAACATCGTCTGATCTGTTTATTCAATCACGGCCAAAGCCTCGATGACTTTATAGAAAGCAACCAAAAAAAGTGTGTACTGTCTTCAGAGGGACTGCCATGACAGGAGATCCTACTGACAGGAAGATTTTGTTTTCCTTCATTTTCATCCTCTTATTTGACTTAGTTGTTGCTTTAGAGTTTATGGCCAAACACGGGAGTTCCTTAACCCTGCTGTCCTCCCAGGCGTTGTGTTCTGCTAACATCCCGGGCCAGGTCAGCTGTCTTTTCAGATGTCTCGCATTCATTGTCATTTAAGGCTCAGTTACCTCTTGGCCGTTTGCCATGAGAGACATCAGGTTTATACCAGCAATCGGTGTGTTTTGAGGAGCCTGCAACATTATCTCACATCCTTGCTCCTTTGCTTAGGTATCTGGACACAGTGATGAATGTTTAACTCTACACCCTCAACTTCAAAACCTGGCGCCTTGATATTTTGTCCTGATCCCCTTTGAAACCTGGGGAAGGCAGCACATTACTTCCCAGTGCTTGACTCACTTGCAGATTCCTCAGTTGAAAGATCCTCCTTAGCGTGTTATGGCCACGAGTACACGACGGTGTGAGACCGGCACGTCGGCCGAACGGGGCCTGCTGCTGCGGGCCTGCTGCAGTCCAAGATCCTTCCATTTCTGTTGGTGGGGTAGAGTGAGAAGCAGCGAGTTGTACTCTGGATTTTAAACACCGGGAGGAATGTCTAGGAAATAAAGAAGGCGAAGTAGACTGAGGACTATAAAAGAGTTCATATTTACTACAGACTGTTGATCGTGTAGTATTAAGTGGTTCGTTATTTTATTGTTCTTCAGTAACTTGAAAACCTAAATCTTCTGCTTTTGGCTTGGCTAGTGATGTTGTCCTGAGCTGGGTTATGAAAATACTGTGCTTCACCTAAGCGCAGATTGTTATAGTTTTCATCTTAATTAGCAAGCTCCAGATTTAGATGGATTAATACAATCACTCTTTCTTTCTTTTTCTAGAGAAGTTCAGAAGTATAATCTGTCACTTGTGAGAACATAAAGAATTGGACTGGAAGCATTCCAGACTCTTTACTGTAAGTGTTCAAAGATTTAATGGAGTCCTCAGTCATAAAATCTTTAATTTGAACTAGACCTTTATATTCTCCATTCTTAAATTCACATTTTTTTTACTTCCAGGGGATTTCCTGTTATCCAAGATGTACGGAGGCCCTTTATTTCCCTCCGTGCGTGTTTTTTAATTCAAATCAAATGTAAATGTCAGGGGCTGATTGCACTTAACCTCCTTAGGTTTGTATTTCCTATTTAATTGCATTACATTTGAAGGTTTAACGCTATATATTTACTGCTGTTAATAGCACGACGAAGCTGTTATCTTCTACAAATATATACAGAACAATGGAGATGGATTATACAGGATCTTGTGAAGAAACTGTATCCCAAAGCCATTTTAAATGAATAAACAAAGTGGAGAGTTTCAGTTCATGTCATTCCTTACCTAATGCAGCTTCAAAGTAAGGAAATGCATGGTTGGGTTATCAAGGCTGTTTGCTCTCCTCTTCCCCAGGCAGAGACTGCACGTCCTTAGGTTGCTGGCTAGAGCTGTGATGCACCAGGATGTTTCTTCCAAGCTGTGGCTGTTTTCAGAGATGCTCCAGAATTGCTGCACGGCCTTTTCCAAAGTCCTCTCACCTCCTCTGTAAGCTGGCCAGGCTCCCGCTTCTCCCACCTACATCTCAGCTCTGGAAATCTATTGTCAGTCAGTTAAGGGAAGGCTCAGAACATGGAAAATAATTATCTAATTTCTCAAAACATCTGAAAAAAAAAAAAAAAAAAGAAAAGAAAAAAAGAAAAAGGCAAGTATTACCTAGAGATCATGTAGAGAAAATCTGGGACAAATCTACTGTGCTCTGCTAGAAAGGCAGCCAGCTGAGCACCTGTTTTCAATGCAGAATAGTGCATCACCCTGCAGTTGGGGCACGGCTCTGGGTTTTCACAGCAATCTTACAGTTAAGTACTCAAGATGTGAATCGAGCCAAAAAATGCTTTGCTGGGAGCCACTTCTTTCCAGGCACACAGCGAGGCTGATAGTCTTGTCCTACCATTCCATCACATACCAAAAATCTCCTTAGTCTGGTCAAGTTTTTATTTCTTTTTCTGGGCAAAAATCAGTTTAAACACTTCACGGTATCTTGCGGACTTTGTAATTTCATTTCTGCCAAAAAAAAGGAATGATTTATCTCTTGCTTTAGATTATGTCCCATCTTGCTGCTTCTATTTTTTCTTCCCTTCTTTCATTATTTTTACTGTTTATACCATATCATTTTTATTCCACTTCTATTACCCTTCCAATAGCCATGGTGTAGAACAAAGCACTAAAGCCTGTGTTACAAAGGGAGGCACTGAGAGATTGCCCGATGGCTCTGGCAGGTCAGGGAGTTCAACCTGATTCTTTCTGGGTGTAGATGGACATCCCATGTATCCTTCCTGACTGAGACCCAGTGGCATGAGGGGTTACGTAATGCCAGAGGATTATTTGAGGAGTGGTTTTGCATCTGCAGAAAGACTGATCTCCCTGAGGCAGAACAGAAAGCAGAAGAGATGAAGAGCATTTCTTGTGCTGAAAGAAAGATCCGCGTTCTGTGCGAGGAGCTGGATATTTGCAAAGTACAATTCAGTAGTTCCAGTGTGAGTCTTTTAGAAAGAGAAGCGAGGAGGGGAGGGAAATCTGCATGCAACTGATTCAAGAGGGTGCTCAGGTTAAGCTTGTTTGACAGAACTGCCCAGAGGACCTGGAAGAGGAGTGGCTTTTGGATGCCAAGCCCATTAGGTGTGGTATCCACGGGTGACTAACAGAGTATCCTGTGAACACCTAAGCTAACATTGGTGTATGAGTGCATAGCCAAGAAAGACTTGGAGCCTTGGAGCAGCTTTAGCCTTTAATGCCTACAGTGATTCGTTCGTATTTAGCACCTCAGCTGCCTTTTTATTGCTTTCATGGAGGAATCTGTGAGATTCAGGAGAGGAGATTAGGTGGAGAGCCAGCAAGACAGCGGCACTGCACAGGGTTGGGCTTTGCTTTCGTGTTGTTCCCCTTAGAATGTTGTTCCCCTTAGAATGAATGGAGCAAAATGTTCATAAAGGAAAATTGTTTAATCTTGAGAATATTCTCTTTAAAACAATCCCCAGAGCTCTCTCTCAGCCTAACACACAGCTGTAGAAAAAAGACCCCAACAACTGAACAGGATGTTGAGTTGCATTATGGTAAGAACAGAGCATGTATCAGAAAGGTGTTATTACATAAAACACTGGTGAGTTCTTGTTGAGAGTGCTCTTTTCAGTACTGCTCACTCTACCTAAGAAGGATATGATTAAGGGGATAGAGCAGGGAACATGAGAATAATACCGTGCCTTTCAGCTCTGAGTTATAAAGCAAGATTGAAGAGCTTTGGTATTATCTTGTTTAAAAAGAGATCTCGATGTGATTCGGTCGATGATTTTAAAATAATGAAGGGGATTAATCACATTGAAACAGACAAAGTCTATGAAAACAAGGAGACTTATTTGAAAAATAGGATCTGGGGAAAAGAATGAGGACAGAGAAGGGAGAGGCTGATATGAATGCTTTAAAAATAGGTGATGTCAGTTATTGGTGGAGTCCCACGAATCTATATGCACAGTGGATAAGGTGAAGATAGAACCGTAAGGAAAAGATGGGTCTGACAGTTGGACTTTTACCAGTAGCACCCAGAGACAGTGAAAGCCATACTGGAGCAGGCTCTGGGGAACACCTGCAGCAAGGAGGAAACAGAAATTCCTGCAGCCTGTGTGGTAAGGTTCAGCACAGACAAGGATGGTGCCGGAAGGTACTTACTGGCAAGGAGTTCCCAGTGTGAAGACAGGTGGCTGGCGAGCAGTCTGTGGAAGAAGGTAGAAGAGA
This sequence comes from Chloroceryle amazona, assembly GCA_027560015.1. Lineage (NCBI taxonomy): Eukaryota > Metazoa > Chordata > Aves > Coraciiformes > Cerylidae > Chloroceryle > Chloroceryle amazona. The sequence goes on from JANHFX010020049.1 coordinate 9,136, forward strand.
GAGAGGGAGAAAGCATCTGGCTGCTATTAAAGTACCTTAACTGCAGACACCTAAGGTGAAAATACTGGAGGCAGTTTCAGGTCTTAGCTTGGCAGGATCATGCTGCAGAGGTGGTGATCCCTGTACGACAGCTACACTGCAGCCAGTTTCGTCTTGCAGCCCACAGACTTTTGAAGGACCACAGCCAACTTCTAGGGGGCCTGTGGAAACCAGCTAAGAAAAGCAGACTATTGTGGTTAGGCCTCATTGTCATGGCCCACGGGGAAAGTTCCTAGGACATTTGACAAAAAAAAATTCAATAAAGGCTGGAAAAATATGGATTGAACACATGGATATGCTGTGTGGAGGAAAGCAGACTCCGGTTTCCCTCCCAGTTCTTCTGTTTTTCAGCTCCACAGAGTGGATGGCACAACCTCTGGGGTGTGCAGGAGCTGGGAAGAGGGTGTTTATTTCTATAAATCCGTTCTTTTTTTTTTTATTATGCTTTTACTTGTGTATTTTGTCAGGAAGGGGGTGAGCCCCACTCCCTTGTACGTGACTTGCACAATACAGAGAGGGAACTCGGGCTCCCATTCATGTTGGGTTGCTCAAGTCGGACAACCTGGGTCCATGGGGAAGTTTCAGTAGGAGGACTTCAGAGTCCACATCTGAGACATTCTTGGACCATGAAAGTCCTTGCTTCTCTGAAATTCAGAGAGTCCATGCCTTGGGATGGATTTTCAAATCAGTTAAGCGTTCGGATGCCACTGGATCTGGATACCCTACAGTCAGTGACTCCACTGAAAATTGCAGCCTGGTATCTGGTAGCTCCTTCCAGTGCATGTTATAAAGTGCTTTGTTTTGTTGAAGTTCAAGACCGTCTGTGGTCTGGAGAGTTTACAAGTTCAGTGTTTATGTCCTGTGCAGCATCAAGCAAGCTGGCAGCCCTCAGTGACTGAATGATGTTTAATGAACAGGAACATAGTTGGAGGAAACAGACACAGAGACAGACCTCCCTGTGTTTTCTTTAGTGACCTCAGTGATGCAAGAGGGAGCATGCTTATTAAATCTGTAGATGAGGCAAAGCTGGAACCGAATGCAAGAACACTGGAAGGCAGGATTAAAATTTCAAGGGATCTTGACAAATTGGTGATATGGTCTGAATAAAATGAGATGAAACTCATTAAGGACAACTGCAGGGCACTGCGATTTGGCAGGAATAATTTAACTAGCACGTACAGGATGGGGGAAAGTCAACCAGCAGTTCTGCGGAGAAGGTAGAGAATCCCAAGCTAAACATGGATTGACCATGATGTACAGATGTCAAAAAGGCAAATCTTCATAAGGGCAGAGGTATCGGTTATGGGTACCAACTATGAGATAGATGTAGACCAGCTGGAGAGGCCAGAGGAGAATATCGAAAGGAATCAGAACTATGTAACATGACCTGCAGGGAAAGTCTGTAAAAGTTGGCATTGGTTTGCTTCTAGAAGGCAAAGAGAGGTGTTAAAACTAAACAGCTGTTCAGAGACAGGAGGAATAGTTTTCTATGTCTATGATGGAGAAAATAAGACATTAAGGGCTGAAATTGCAACAAAACAGACTGAGGTTGTATGCTAAGAAAACACTACCAATGCAGAGCACTGGAATTATGCACTGGAATATGTTTTCAGGTGAGCATGGAGAGTTTCTGTCTGGAGGTCTTTCAGAACAGAGCAGAAAACTTGTGCCAACCATCATCTATGGATAATAGACCCTGCCTCCAGCCAGGAGAAGGAAGAGGGCTGAGAGAACTCTTGCAGCCCTTCCTGGCTACATCTGAACGTTTTTTGACTCTGGCAGGCTTAAGCGCAACAGAGCTGGTGCTGTTTGTGCCTTGGTTTTATCACACCTGAGTGAATCCCTGCTTCAACCGTGTTCTCAGAAAGTCTGATGGATCAAGGTCCACAAACCCTCCCTGTGCTTGTGCGGATCAGTGCTTCAGTGCATGTCCTGTTGGGAGAATTTTTGCTTGGCATCAAAGATGACATAAATTATTTTTCCAGGACACAATAATGCTCAGAGTATGTGTAATTCCACCGGACATAGTCATTGTCTTGCTGATCTCTTGAGTCATCACATTTTCCATCTGCTGAATTATGTTTCAATCTGAGTTATTTTATCCAGTATATTGCTTTATAATACCCACACAAGTGCTTCACTCAGGCAAAGTTCTCATCTAAGGTCAGTGAATTTTGCCAAAGTCATGACTTCAGGATCATTTCTTGTGCTTCGTACAGTATCACTCACAGTCTCTCATGTTGATCGTGCTAAACTGCTGGAGTAAGTGTGCTGTTTTTTCAGTTCCATTCCATCCTGAGTTCAGCTGTGATTGTTTATTCCAGGTCAAATGCAAGAAATTTGCACACACCAGCTACCTCCTAACTTAAAAGAAAAAACACCACAATCCCCTAAAACTTCCCGTTTGGCTCAGGTTTGGTTTGACTCCCCAGTAATGGATGTGCTACAATAGCCTTAGTAGTCTTCTGATTTCATTTATAATAGAGGTCTTGAACTCTTACTGTTTCTGACCTCTTATCTATCTCTTTTCCAGGGTTCACTGACTGCTTTGTTATATCACAATGAAATAATTGAGGAGTCTTAGAAGGCTAGAAGAGGTTTATCCAAATTATTTTTGGGTTTAGATGGTCTTATCAATGACTCCATTTTGACTTCAAAAGGACACTTCATAATTCTAAAGCTCCACAAGGTTTTATCAACTAGAACAAAGCTGCCTTTCCTTTGGTCTCGCATGAAAAGCGCACTCGCACATGCCAAAGGCTTGGCCTTTCAAAATCTGTTTGCCATGATTCCAACAACATCATGACTCTCTCTTTTTTCTTGTTGAGCTGAACAAGCCACTCCTCAAAGCCAAGGGCTCTTGCAGTCCTGTAAGTGGTGCTGGACAGCTGAGAAGGCATCGCAGTGCTGGATCTCACAGCTGGGACAGTGCTTTTCGACCTTCTTGAGCCACCTTGCAAACTGAAAACAGCGTAGAAAACAAATCCCTATTTTGTTTATTCCATTTTTTCCCCTTTGCAACTGAACAAAGCTCAGACTAAACTTTGAATGTTCCTTGTATTGTTTATATCTCCCCCTACTTTATTTATTGGCTGGCTTGCATGCGGTGTGTATGTTTAAAGAAATCACAGCTGCTTTCACAGAAGAGTTTCTGATGTCTTATGTCTCAGGTACGCCCAATGGACTAGGAAGCTGAACACCACTCCAGACCATGGGAAACCACATGTGCCCCCAGATGTCCAATGGATTGGTCTGACAAGGCAGCGTAAGGCTGCCACTTGCATGGAAGGTGAGCCACGTCGGGGAGGAAGGTCCTCCAGGAACCGTTTTATCATGGAAGCAAAGTCAGTAAGGCTGGTAAATTGCAAACCCAGCCCTTGTGTCTTCACTGTTTCCCTCTGTGCTTCCATGCGTCCTGGCTTTCCAGTACAGAGCCTGCCTCTCCCAGCTTGAATTAGTGAAATACATCCAAATAATTTATTTAGCCCTGATCGCCTGGGCAAATCTGTAATTATCATGCTTATTTACAGGCATAAAAAGTGTAGCTTTGTATTTGGAAATAAATGATGTCTGCTTTATAAGAACAGGACTGTTCACATTGCAAGGGTTCTCTTCTCAAAGTTAGTCCCTCTGATAAATTGAACGGATTATGTTTTTGTTGGCTGTCTTTGTTACCTCCATCACTGTGTTTCCAATTTATCAACATACTTTTGAGAAATTGTTAGAATATGTTGCACTCGTAAGCACCGTGGGGAGAAAAAATATTCATTTATTACTGCTATTGTGTTTGATTATATTATGCATATCCAAAGGACTAAAATGAAATGTCATCTTTAATTCTCCCCTCACAGTAGACAATATCACCCTTTCTTCTCTCTTTTCCAAAAACAGCTTGGAAGTTAATTCTTCATTTTCATTTTAAATCAGCCATACAGAGTAGAAGCAATCGTGCATTAGGGACAGGGCAGAAGTAATGGGAGCCTGGAGAGCTGAGCTCTACTTCTGGCGCAGCCTTTAGCTCTTTGCAGTCTGGAGCAATGTCATTTGACCTCTGGTCTCCGGTCTCTCAGTTCATGAAATAGGAAGAACATTAGCTTCCTACAGATGTCTCTAATAATTTGCCAGAATCGTGTCTCGTCTAATTACCTGTGTTTAATATCTCCTAGGGTCTTGCAAAGTCGGTGAAGGCTGAAGCAGCAAATTCTGCGTGCAACCAAAAAGAAAATGCTCTTGGACAGTTAAGACTACGAAAAGCTTTCGAAGGCACTAACCCAAGCCAGGAGAATGGGTCAGAAAGCCACTGGTGCTGTTAAATGCCGATAGATGATCAATCCCAGCCTGTCAGGAGAGGGAACCTCCTGCATTTGGGACAAAAGGCCGAACCAGGCCCGCAGCACACAGCCTGGAGCTGCAGTGAACTGCCAGAGGTGGGGGTCCAGCTGCACCCAGTATGGCTGTACACACAGAGCTGAGGATGGGCACCCACATTAGAGGGCAGGGCAGTCTCAGAGAGATGCCTGGTGTTCCGGGCGGGCTGCAGCTTCTGACTGCATTCCCAGGAGAAGGGGCAATTTGGGACAGTTTGTAGCACTACCAAGAGAGGACAGATCAGAGAGTAAGCTGCTTTTTTTTGTTACCCTGTCAGGCTGAGCAGAGGTTTCCTGGGGGCTGACTGAGCAAAATGGCCGAGTGGCTGAACATCCTGGGGTGAGTTGCTGGGAGCTATGTGGTGCCTTGGGAGTGGCAGGAGGGAAGGGAAGATGTTCCTCTTCCTGAGAGTGAGGGGAGACTGAAGGGAAGGGTGCTTAGGCTGGCCTGAGCCAGGCCTGGGGGGAACCTGTTATGTCCCAGCTCCAGACACTGAGGGCTTTTTGTGTATAAATAGTGGCTGTTTCAGGGTGGGCTTGGTGGCCCGCTGAGCTGCAGTGCAGCCCCCACCTCTGCCTCCTCTGGGGGGTTGCTCCGGTGATTAATGACAGTGGCTGCTTAAAAACCTGGTGCCTCAGTTTCAGTCTAAACTTGTCTGGTTCCAGGCTCCAGCCAGAGGCTATTGACCTGTGTGCAGGCTCTGGAGGTGGGCAGGGGTAGGTGCTTGCCCGTGGGTGGGTGAATCTAGCCATTTCCCCAGGATCTTGCAGGGATCGTTTTCCAGCTGTGGCATCTTGCAGGGATTGCGTTGCCCCTGAGAGGAAGAGGCCTCTGCCTTTGTAGAGCCCCACAGGGGCTGCATCCAGCCCCAGGCCCGTTGGCTGCTGCAGCAAGAGACCTGCTTTAGGACTGTCTTTGGATGGCTGAGGGGATACTGTGGGATCTGAGGGCCAAAAAAACCCTTATTATAGTTGTGTAAACTTAAAAATGAAATCCCTCCTTGTGTTGTTTGGTTCAGCCGAGTCACTTGCCCAGTCAGTGAGCTGCAACAGCTCAGGTCCCTCCAGAGCTGGGAAGGAGACACTGAAAGGCCAGGAAATGGGGGCTGTGGCACTGTCACCAAAGGGGGGAATGTACAGGGGTTCAGAACACAAACTCGGCTGCTGTACAGAAAGTGAACCTCGCCGATGGCTTCCTTCTCGGGGTACTGCCTTTGCAAAACACCCACACCCTTCCACAGCCACAGAAATGTTCCTCCTGCCTGGGGCTGACCGTGCAGCGCTCCAGGCTCGGGGCAGGCCCGGGTGCGGGGCGAAGGGAGCTTACCCGAGGTGGTGGCAAAGGCAGTGCCACCGTGTGATGCCGAAACAAGCAGCGTGCATGTACCGAAGTAGAGATTACTTTTTCACTGGTTGCCTTCTGAATGAAGCGTCTTAAAAAATACTTATTTCTTACTTTATTTGCATGACTTCTGCAGCAGGCACCAGGATTCGGGTGCTTGGGCTGCGCTGCTGAGGGGCGGTGGGTTCCACTGGCTCCCGGTTACCCAGAGAGACACAGGCCCTGGAGATCTCCGTGGGGATGCTTTAGGTTGGGGCTCAGGCCGCGGGCTCCCCGGGAGCGCTCCCTGCCTGTGCCCAGCGCTGGGCCGGGGCTTCCCGCGGTGCCGCTGCCGGCTTTGCCCCGGCGGGACCGCGGCTCGGCTGCCCCGGCCTTCACCGCCGGGCAGCCCCTTCTCGGCGGGGTCTGCGGCGAGGCCTGCCAAGGGTTAACGCCGAAACCCCACGCCCCCTTTGACGGAGTCGGGCCAACCTCGCCAAATTTGAAAAGGCATCCGGGGCTGAGTGTGCGCCCTGGGCGCAAAGAGCCGCGCTGGCCCCGGACCCCCTGCGCGGGCAGCAGCCGCCGCTGCCGGGGCTCGGCTCGCTGAGGGACGCGGCTTCCCTCTGGGAGCTGGAGCAGCCGTCCCTGCGTGCCGGGCACCCCTGCCCCGTGGTCCCCTCTCCCGGGGGCACCTCCGCGCCGCGGGATCCCGCCGTGACCCCGGCCGGGGGAAGCTCGGTGCGGCCCCGCGCCTGCCGGGCCGTGTAAGAGGAGGAAGAGGGGGTCTGGAGAAAAACCCCGTTCCTGCAAAAATGCAGCTCGCTCTTTTCTTGTCCTGGTGCTGCTGCCTGCACGGGTGCGCGCTAGGGACCGGCTTCCTCTATCAATTCCCAGCATCAACCCTGCAGCACAACTACCCGGAGCAGAGCTCGGGCTCGCCGGGCAGCGGCTTCGCCAGTCGCCGGTGAGTAAAACCCGGGTCCGCCCTCCCCGGGCAGGAGGCTGGGCCCGGGCGGGAGCACCGGGCACGGCAAACCCGCGGGCAGCAGCCCCCGCGGCGGGGTCGGCCGGGCCGGGCTGCCCTCGCCCTGCCCGGGCTGCGTTTGGCTCCCTCCCCGCCCGCAGCGCTGCCCGCTCCGGGCCGGGGGCGACTCGGGAACCGAGGGGCTGAGCTCCGGCAGATGAACCCCCCCGGCCTCTGCTCTTCTCGCCTCCGGAGGGAAGGAGGGAGGTTGGCTCTGCCGGGGCCGCGGGTCCCCGAGCGGTGTCCAGCTGGAGCCGTGGGACCTCCGGAGCCGGGACCCCGGGGATGCCGGCCGGAGGGAGCTGTTTGAGCCCTCGGCTGCGAGGGGAGGCTTGTTCAGCTCAACAAAGGAAAGAACTTAATTACAGATCTCTCTATTTGTGAGCTGCAGCTTTCCGATAGCTGTTTAAAACCAAACCTCCCACTCTTCTCCTCTTCCTCCCACCCCAACATCATTTCTTATAAACTTAATGTGAATCAGGTTTGATTTACGTTATCTTGCTGCTTCAGAAGAGCAAACAATTTAGGCTTCTCCCCCTCCCCTCTGTTTTCTCTGGGTATTTCTCTAGAGGTGAAACAGCTGTTCAGATGAATGAGCTGCACTGTAGAAAGCGAGTGAGTGGCTTAACCTGATTCCAGTTGTTCTTGAATTTCAGTTTGTTTTTTTTTTTTCTCTGCGATTCCCTTAAATGGGGACTTGGGAATTTAATATTCAGGGCTCGTCCATCCTGTCTCTACCTCTTTTCCTTCTCCGCTTGCTATTACCTACTATGCACGAGTTCTGCTGCTGTGGAGGAGGGCTTGTGTTAGCGCTGCTGGTTTGGGCTAAGAATTGGGGTAAGGCATCTACCCAGCAGACTTACACCAGCGTGTCACGAGAGTGGGTGCTAGCCTTGTGCCTTGCACGGTTCTCACATATGGTGCGTATTTCATCTCCGAGTGGGGGTGGTTTTGTTTGCTGGCCTGTCAAAAAGGCCTCAGTCTGTAGGGGGTGTGATGTTAAACTACAGTAACTGTCAAAGGGTTAGAAACGGCAGAAAATTATAGGAGAGTAATGGGATAAATCTATCCTAGCTGGATCTGTTCCAAGATACCCCCTTCCCAAAGCATGAGCTGCAATGAGAACCACATGTCATTTGTCTTACATATCTATTAGCCTGCAGATCTTTGTTCAGAGCTACCATGCTTACATGAGCGCGGGCTGTATCTCTGCTCACCAGAGACTTTCCCCAGTTCACACTCCGGCACGGTTTTCCCATGCTGCAGTTGTTTGGATAGCTGATGCTTTGTCAGGGGAACGTGTCCCTTTCTGAGTCTATAAAGTGTCGTATAAAAGCATCTAAAGCTGATTTAAACAATGATGTTGGGAAAGCTGATAGGTTTTAAAAAGGTTGGGTTTTTTTCCCGTCCAATGGAATTTTGCCATGTGAGAGTCTCCCGTTCTAGTTTAAAGCAGAGGGGGGGAATAAAAACTTGAAAGGAGTGAAAAATCTCGGGTGGATGTTTTGAAATAAAACTGTGAGTGCTTAGTCAAAGTGCTTAACTGAAGCAATTTCTGCATGTTTTAATTTCCCCTTGAGCGGTGGAGTTTTGCTGTTGGCAAATATCTAACAGCTTCTCTTTCTGATGGGGAGATCTGTGTGGGAAAACTTCACCCAGCCATGGTGTTGGACCTCGGGGGGAAGCCTCCTGCAGGGTGCAGCTTCAGGTTGGGATAGCTGTGCTTCTCCGCCTCGAATGTGGTGCGGGATAACAATGAGGCTTTTTGTTCTTAGTCTGACATTGATCTGTGTGGCTGTAAAGACTTTTATCAGGGCACTGAACGGGACTGGTATAAACTGCTGCTTATGGTCTTCAGTGTCCCTTTTGCCATCTGAACAGGGGATCTTAGTAGCACCTGGCTGATGTGAAGCAGCAGCAGCTCCGTCAGAGCAGAACTTGCTGCTCTCTGCCCTGAAGAGGCTGTGGAGGACACAAGATGGTGGGTAGGTGATTACTATTCATGACACACTTGAACCTTCCCAGCGTGTGCTTTGTCCAGTGGCTTCTGGCACTCTTCCTGGGTACCATCAGTCAAGTAGCAGCGGGCCAGAGCCTTCAAAGTTACTGCAGCAGCTCCAGGCTTTGGTGTGCTGCAGCACATACTGATGTGATGCTCTACAGCTGATGGGTTTCCTTTATACAAGACGTGCCATCTTCCTGCAGTTGTCTTTTTCTGTCCTCAGTCAGCAAGTGAAGACATGATTGAGCTGTTTGGGAATCTTCCCTCTTTTTTTTTTAAATTAGCTTGTTGTAAAAGTTGTATTTCTCCAAGAAGAAGGTAGCTGGAAGTAGCTTGGTTCCCAAAGAACGCTGGTATCCGTGTTAGCCATCTTTGCAACTGGTGCTCTCCCTCTTTAACTTCCATCCTATTTTCCTGTAGTTTCAAACTAGTCATGCACCAAGTCCTTGTCAACACAGGTGTGGGAGTTGGAGACTTCTGAGACTCGATGCAGCGCTTAGACTGGAAGGCTCTTGGGATGCGAGATGGAGGTAGCTGAAAGAGACCCCCCAAACATGAACCAGAAAAAGTTGTAGGGTGATAACTCTTTCTTACTGCTGGCTTTACAGCAGCATCACAAAAGTCAGCTGGGGTAGATGCAAAGTCCATCTGTGACAGACAGGCTTTCAGAGCACACCTCAGCCTAAACATTTAATTCCTGTGAATGAACGTTGGACCCACCATGTTACAAATAACAGGGCTGTCCTAGTAGGTTTTCTTATCCAGACTATTCCAGTAATTACAGATCAGGACTTGCTCTAGTCAAGCCCATTGCTAGTGCTTGCCACAGCAGTGATGTTTCTTGAGGTTGGATATGGAGAGGAAAATAATATTGGTCAATTGAAACCTGTAAGTGCAACTTGTGATTGCTAGAGGCAGAGGTTTTGACATGGAAGGCCAGGGGTGTGCCTCAGGGCACAGCCCAGGAGAGCAAGGCTTTTACCACTGGTTTACTCCATGTTTATTCAGTGGAACAATTAAACATGCTCTCTGTGCTGCTTTGAGGTGGGAAAGATATTTAACTTCACATCAGCTTTCCCGTGCTACAGCTTGTCTTCCTTTCCTCCCTGAAAAACCCAAAGTGCTGATGCTTTCAGATGCTTAGGTGATGTTTAAAATTTGTCATTTATTCCTTGAGGCTCGCAGTCTCCTCATAGGCCATGTGAGTGTCTGGCTTTCAAGATCAAGATGTCTGGGTGAACCTGTTATAGGTAGAACTGTTCTTTCCAAAGTAGCTGCCTGCGTGGTGCCTGGTCCTACAGCTACACGTTCGCCAGGATGGATTTGCCCTTCCCCGGCCCCGTCTGAAGGGCTGCTCACGGCTGTGCTGCGCTGTAACAGCTGCCAGCTTCTGAGGTGAGGTTTTCATACTTTTAAGTAAGTGTGGGTCTCTTTATGTGGTAGGAGCCTGTTCTTAATACAAAGAGGTGATCTGTAAATCGGCGTCCTGATTTACGCAGTCTCTGAGTGCTTTCAGAGCACATAGCTGGCGTTTTTCTGATGGTTGTCTGTTAATTCTCTCTACCAGAGAAAGATGATTTGAACCTGACTTCAGCCTCAAATTCTGAACCCCTTGTGGCTCTTAAGTGGGTGTGGAATATAAAACTATATATGTTGGAGAAATGTGTTCTCTTTTCTTTTACTGATGGGATCTTGCTTTCTGAGTCATTCCCTCCATCACCTAATAGTCCGTTCCCTGCCTGAGGTCTCTGGTTTTCTATGGTTTGCTGTGGACTGTGCGAGGATGTCAAGCAAACAAGCTGGGATTTGTGTCACGCTGAGTCCCCTGCACTAATTCCCCTTTGAAGTGCCCTACCCAGGTAACCAAGAGGTCAGGAGGTCTTAAGCTCATCACCAAACCCTTGAACTATCTGGTGTTTGTTTCCTGGACTCCGCAGCCATATTATCTTCATCTGACTTGTGGGGTTCAGACTTGTGGGGTTCAGAGCTGCAACTTTGCAATGCAGTAACCAGTGAAGCCAATGGTAGTGTAAGGACCTCGCAACAATGGAATGGCTTTGAAATACCAGACCAGACTGCAGTTACTGCAGTGTGTTGCCTTTGTTTAGGAAATCTTCTATGCTCTTGTCTTTCCAGCTGCCTGTGTGAATCATTTCCTCTCATGGAGGTTTCATTTACCAGCTCTAGGAAGAAAAAGAGAGCGGAGAGGCAAAGCAATGGGTGGCAGTGAACTTCTGCTCCCCTTGGATAAATTAACAAATGTGTCTCTTTCAATAACCCTTATTTGTTCATTTTCTCAAAGCTGAGCTTGTTAGTGCACTAAAATCCCAGTCGAAACACATCAGGTTAGAAACTTCACAGCTTTGCTTGGATGGAGCACTTCTGTGACACTTGGGTCATCGAGTATTTACTCCCATCTCTGTTTTATTGGGCTGTGTCCTGAGAAGGGGGGTGGGAATGAAGAATGACTTTGAGGTAACCATGAAAGACTGCAAGCACAGAGCGTTTTAGGTCTGTGGATTAGAATAACGGAGCAGCTCCTCATGTTCTTTCCTGCACTAGACCTCCAGCATGTCTGGAAACATTACTGTTTTGTAAAGCACAGTCTGCCTCTCCTGTAGGGCAATACTCGAATTCATCCAAGCTCATTTCTACAATATGCTCAAAGCTTTCAACTCGCTTTTAATTAGAGTTGTAGACAGTGCTTAAATTTACTTTCACTGAGGCATAATGTTTATTTTGAGGCTTTGAGCGTAAAGCTGGCCTGGGCCAGCTTAGGTAGCGCAAAGACTCTATTAAGGATCATAGCTGCAGAAGTTAAAAAAGGCATGATGCTACTAATTGGGTTAATGTCCTGGAATTTTTCAGCTTTTTATGTAGTTGAGTAATACTAAAGCTCCCGTTCAGTGTATTTATGCACAATGTGGTACTGATCTGGATTAGACTCCTTAGTACTACTACAGAAAGGAACAAGGGTGGCGACTGTGATATTGTTCCTTACTGGTTTTGTTCCTTATATTCTTTTTAGGAAGGAACAATTACTTGTTGACTTGTAATTCATTACGTGGAATAATGTGGTTTAGATGTTTTAGCTGGTTTTGACAAGTTTTCCTGCTCTTAGAAATGAACACGTGTATGGAAGGAGTGTGGTTGGGTGAAGGCGTTGCCTGTGATGTGCCTGGCTATTTGACAATCGTTGAATCTTTTTGAGAGGAGCAACGAATAGGAAGCTGTTTCAGGGTTGAGGCTCATTTTCAGCTTCCAAAGCAGGGAGTTCATTGCTCTGGCAAAGAAAAAAAACCCTTCTCTATCTGGCTTTCACCCAGAGGCCCACACAATGGATGCTACCGAGGCAAAAGCTGAAGGCAGCTTTGTAATGTTTTATGTTTGGGACAGAGCAGTCTTCTCTTCCACATCTATGTGGTTTATCTGGTGAAGGGAATCTGCCACTTAAAAATCAGAGTAGTTGATTTTGAAACCTCTTTGAAGCTGAGAAGGTACCTGTGAGCTTCTCTTATGTAGGACTCTTCCCTTTGCTTCTCTGTGGTCTGCTGTGTACTGCCCGTCTGGCCTGCGAGAGCGGAGTAAGGCTGTTGTATCCCAGAGTCATAGGATGGTTTGGGTTGGAAAGGGCCTTAAAGACGATTTAGTTCAACCTCCCTGACATGGGCAGGACACCTTCCAGTAGACCAGGTGGAAGCAACTACCAGCCACCTTCCCATGTGCTGAGCAAACAAACTGTCAAAACTTTAAAGCTAATACGAGGTACTGCGACCTTGAAATTCATGTCCAGTCTTGACATCAGCTTATTTAGATCTCTTTACAATTGGTTCCAACATTTTCTGCCCCTGGGTGCAAGTGACACTCTTTGCAGCATTTCCACTTGATAGAGGGCTGTGCTTGCTCAGAGCATCTCAGACGTGCAAGTGCAATGAAATCCTGAGGCAGGGGAATATACCCCTGGACATGACCATGGAACCAAGCTGCACAGAGTCTGCAGAGTTGAGAATGGGTCTGGCCTTGTGTCTTCTGGGTGTTGTTCCCCCCCTTGTTTATCTTTTCTTTTTGGTGTATGTGTGCTCTAGAGGGAAGTTGGTTTTGGCTTTGCCAATGGACGTGACTCTGGATTCCTACTTTCCACTTCTGAATGGAATAAAAAGGCCGAGTATGTGTTGTGGGAAGAGAGTCCCTCATGAAGGCAGTGCAGGCAAAGGTGTTTTATGAAAGATACCCGTTCCGTGAGAGGACAGTTTTGGAGGTGGAATCTGCAGAAGTGAAGAAGGGGGTGCTGCAAATACAATTGCAGGACCTGAGTACTGAGGTTACTGGTCTTCTGCTCTGCGTGAGAAACTGGAAGAGGATGCTCCTTACTCTGTGCATGTTGGATGTTGGAGCTCTTTAGGACTAAGAAAAGTCAGCAGCATAGGCGCTAAATGAGCTAAATACTCCTTTTGCCCTGTTGTGATGACCTTGTGAGATGAGATTTGCACAGTTCAGGTCCTGCACAAAAATTTCCCTTCTGTCCTTGGCTTGTTTTGTGCCTGGGGTCAATCAACATCTGGGTTCCCCCCCCCCCCAAAGGACTTTGCTTATTTAGCCATTCAAAAGTGTGGTGCTGGGAGCTCTCGGCTTGGTTTGAAATGCTTCTTCTCATCGTGCAAAGGCTTGGGGCAGATGGGCCGCTGCGGCTCTTGGGATGACATAACGTCTCCGTGCCCAGTCTCCCATTGGCCTGGTGCTGCGGTGCTTGGTGGGGTGTGGTAGCCCTGAACGGAAGGGCAGACATTTCTTTTTTTGCTGTGTGCTGCTTAGCCCTTATTAAACTCAGATGTTTCTAACCCTTTCCTCCAGGCTCTCATTATTGCTGTAAACACAGCAGAGCACAGGGAGCTTTTTCAAAGCCTCATTTGGGTGACAGCTCAACCAACAGCTCTCCAGTGTGCCTGTGTGGGAAGGGGGGGTTGACACGAATTTAACAGTCCAACCCAAGGGAGGTTCTGCTTGTGTTTTTCCCTAAAGAAAAAGAGTTTTTTTTTCTTCCATCTGAAGCCACTTCTTCCTGCCTCGGGTTGCTTGGCTTCCTGGCTTGCTTCTTGCCTGATTCCCCCTTCTGCTTCCCCAGAACTGGTCTGGTTTTTGCCACCCTGCTCAGTGTGGGCTGTCTGGCTGCTTGTCTCGTTACTGTGTCTTGAGCAAACTTTTGAGTCGTTTGCATCTTCAGGTGGCAGTGAAAGTGGTACCAGCTAAAATAAGGCTTCTGTTGCTGTGCTAGGATATCTAAAACAGGCTCTCCTAGGAGAAAACACCTAGATCTGGCTGTCAGCAGCTCCGTATCTCAGCTCTACCTGTTCCACACTTACCGTGTGGCTCTAACAGAATCCCAGAGAATCCCAGACTGGTTTGGGTGGGAAGGGACCTTTCAAAGCCATCCAGTCCAACCCCCTGCAGGGAGCAGGGACATCTGCAACTAGAGCAGGGTGCTCAGAGCCCTGACCAAACTCACCTGGAATGGTGCCAGGGATGGGGCATCAACCACCTCGCTGGGCAACCTTTCTGGCCAACAGTTGTTTGTCAGCTTTTTTGTGACGGGAGAAAGAGGAGAGACTGCCGTGGTGACAGGATCTTAGATGCTAAAGCACGCTGCACGCAGCGCAAGCTGCCGGACCCCCTGCAGTGGAACTTAGGAATCCTTGGTAATCACTAAATATAAGCCATTAACTTTGAGGTGTAAACCAGGCTATGTATAACCTTCTTACACGCAGTCATCCAAGGGTTATATCCTTTGCAAATCTGCTTCTGGAGCTCAAATATCTGTCCCTTTCACAGTGTTCTCTTTTTATTTTTTTTTTGAGCTGAGAAATTCTTGGCCCACTGAGGTGTCAGAGCTGCTTTGTGCATGGCAGCTGACTTGGTAAAAGCTGTGTCCTGCAAGCTCTCTGAAGATCTCTGTAAGATCATCTGTGTGATGTGTTCTCAGGACATGTTTGCACCTGATTCTAGTCTTGGGTGCCCTGTAAACTGCAGTGTCAAGAGCTAAGTCTGGTGTTGGGAAGACCATTGCTGGTTTGGTGCTGTGTGTAGTCACTGGTTGCTAGATTTCCTTTTGGAAGTCCTGGTAAGCCTAAGACATTAGAAGATGAGCTCCCTGGGTACAGAGTTCTCTAAATCTGGTCCCTTGAGTCTCTGGCTTGGTTTAAATTGCCCTCCAAGAGTTTCTGGCACATGGGAGGTACAGAGAGCTTTTCTCACTTGGTACTCTACATCCCCAAGAAAACCCTGATTTAATTAGTGGTCACTGCAGCTTTGAGGTGAACTTCTTACGCTGCTTTTAATGAACTTAAAGCTAAAATGGCAGCGATCCTGAGAACTGAGCTGTCAGCTTGTGTCTGTCACTGGCACCAGCAGTACAGGACAGAGAAAATCTGATACGCTTAAGCTTCAGTATTTCAACATGGCAAACCCCACTAACCTAAACACTGAGGGGGGAGCCGCATTCTTTGCTATGCCTAATCTCTGTATTTTGTTAAACATGCATTCCTGCCAGAACTTTATTGGACAGAACAATAGTGACCAGCTGGGCAAGTGACCCTGGCTTTTCTGGTCGGCAGAGGAATTCGGCATCTGAGGAGTTCAGATTCTCATGTGCGGCTTAAAGTGATCTGGATTTAGTTGCTTTTAATTATCAGCTGGCTGCTTCCTAAGACTTTGTTTTCCACCCTCTTTCCCAAGAAAAAGACCATTCCCTTAAATGCTCAGTAAATATTCTATAGAGCAGTTGAAAGGCTGGGAACCGAGACTTGAAAATTCTCTTGTCTTTCCTCTAAAGAAAATGGGAATAGTAATAATACTTCTTGTAAGAGCAGGCTCTGGGGAGTATTTCACGAGGGTGTGGTTAGATCTTAGAGGGAAAGCTGTAAAATACAAAGTATTGTATACGAATATATGCAGAAGTTTATAATAAATCCATGAATTATAATACTTGGCACTTGTATAAGCTTCCACTCTTACAGAATAGAGGTCGTTGTCCTCCCTGTTTACAGCACCTCTCTGAGCCTGGAAGACTGAAATTAGTCTTTGGGAGTTAGTCTTTGCCCGACCTTTTCAGAAAAGGTTTTAGTTTGAAGGATTTAGCAGGAGAGGGAGGTGCAGAGCAGGGCAGACTGGATGGAACAGCAGCAGAGGGCTGGGTGATGGCACAGGCCGTGGTACTTTCCTTTCCCAGTTGAAACGAAAGGCTTGTTGGAGGCCGAAAGTGTAACACGCCTATAGAAGCAGCACCGACAGATGGGGCCGGTGCAAAAATGCCTGCAACAACTGGTGCTACTGAACTGGACCAGTTTGAGCAAAGGCAGGTCTGGGCTGTGATGCTGCAAACTCCCTCTGTTCCTCTGCAGTCGGTGTCTGAAGGACAGCAGAGAGCAAAAAGGCAGATTGGCTCCGCAGGATGTTCCAGCGCTTGGCTTAACGCCGCTGTGCAGTCGGTGTAACCTGCAGCAAAATCTGTAGTCTCCCTGCAGTGTACTTCAGGATACAGCACTCAGCCAAGTGGTTTAAACTATGGCACAGTAAAATGCTGTCTCTTGGGCCACTGTTGCTGGAAGTCACTCATGTAGATCACAAATAATACAAAAATTTTGGATTACCAAGTTGTAGGAATTCTTAGGCAGTAGGCCTGTGGATAAGCTTTGAATGAGCATGTATTGCAAGCAGAAATAAGAGGATCCTATTTTGCCAAGCATCAGAAAGATACTTGAGTCCTGAGAGTGTAATTAAAAGTCTACGAAAACCCTTTCAAGACCTCTGTAACCAAACCCTTTGGAAATTTATTGCAAGGACTGCAGCAACGCGTTCATTTTCTTGGGTAAAGTCCTTTGAAACACTCAGGCTCTCTAATTATGTCTGTCAGCCACTGCCAACTGGTTATTGACGGCTGGACTAGAAGGTTTTCAAAGCAGCTTCTACAAATGTCTACAGAATTTTGCCAGAAGTAAACTTGTGGCTCCTGGGTACCTGTTGGAGGAGTTGCTGCGTAACCTTTGGGAAGGTGGCAGTGAAGCTTCATCTGTCTGCACTGGCTGGGGAGAATGGAAGTTACAGGAATCCTCACAACTCATTTCTGGAGCTGAATGCAACTGGAAACGGGATTGGTTTGTGTCAGCCCTTTCAGCTGGTGTCCTGGCTGAGCCTGGGAGTTGCTTTGTGCTACCCGTGGCTGGGTTGTTGATCTGTCCGAGCTTCTCTGCAGGCAAGGCTCACTTTGCAGGGCACCTCCACGAGCTCTGATGTGTGGGGTTGTAAACTCAACCAACAAAAAACCTCCCCAAACCCACCACCAATCCCCACACAAGCACTTCACACTCCCCACAGGGCTTGTTTCCCAGATACTGCCGATAATAATTGAATAACTGTTCCCATGGACGTACTGACAGCAGGGGGAAATGCTTCAGTAGTTGTTCTGTCCTGCCCTGCTCCATGCTCCCAGGTTTTGTGTATGGGAGAGTGGCTTCAGCTGAAACTTGTACCAGGTTTTTGTGCTCTGAGAAGTGTGTGACATGAGCCAGTCACAACCATTTCATTGGACGTTCAGCGCTGAGGTGTTCAGCAGCTTGGCTGGTGCACAGCACCCCTGCATGCTCCCTTTTAAATGGGTCCAGTGAGCGCTGCTGGGGTGGAAACTGCTGCCTTTGCTGGTAGGGTGGCTGCACCAGGCAGCACCCTTTGCTGAGACACTGTGTGTAAATATTTCTCCAATCTGCCCTGAAAGGTGTAAAGGAAAATTCTCACGTCTGGGTGTGTGAGGGTGAATGCTGTTTACATATGTACTTCATGTAGCAATAAGCCATGGGCTGCGCTCCCAGGTTTACTGGTTTGCCCACAGTAAGTAAACCAGCAGTGTGGTTGTCTTCCCAACTACAAACCAGAGAGCAGAACTACAGAGCAACTGTCACCCAGCGATAAAATTCAGGTCCTGACTGCTTGTTTCAATCAAACTTCTCTTCCATGCTCTTCTTTGTGTCAGTCTTCATCCTCTGAGTGTTCCAGATTTGAAGAAACTTGTGTAAATAGGAGAGAAGGAAAAAAAAAAAAGATCATCATCTGTCTTTAATGGCTTTGCCTTGAGTCGGCCACAAGGTTTTGCTGGCAGTGTGTGTCTAAAATGGGACATGGGTCTATCTGCTGTCAGTCGCTGCTGCTTTGCACGCCTAGGCTGAGACTCTGCTCACCAGTAACTCCAGATATTCCCATTCCAGCAGCACAGTGAGGGATGCTTTGCTTTGGGGGCTGGATCATCTGCATGTGTCAGTTTGCACCTTTACCTCACCCGTGGTTAATGTGCCCTTGTGGGGTTTCCTCCTCTGCCTCGGTGGCCACAGCTGGGTCACTCTGCCCTTTCGCATTAGCAGGTAATTTAACTTCAGCAACAGCCAAAGAGCCCACCAGACCCCCATCTAACAGAGTTTGCTGGACTTATTCCCCACAGAATAGGGCAGGAATTTTTCTGGCCCGGTGTCTGTATCTCTCCTTCGGACCTCCTGCTGTCCCCTCTGTCTTGCTCGGTGCTTCTTCCTCCCCATCCAGGTTCCCACGTGTGTACTCAGGAATGTTTCAAGGCAGTGTTATCATTCCTAAGGAATCTACTGTGCGTGCACAGCCTATGGAGGGTGGGTTTTTTTTTTCGGCTGTTATTACTTGGCCAAATCAACCCCCTTTTCCACCTGGATAACGAAATGTAGATGATCTCCCTCAAGACCATCTCCTTTCCAAATAGAGGCTTCCAAAGCACCAAGGCACTAAAGTAGTTTCTTAGATTGCTCAGGAATTTTTTAATAATATTGGAAGGTGTTAGTGTTTCTGTTCGCAAGAGAAAGGCTTGATTTTATTTGTTTTAAGATTTTTTTATATATATTTTTTTGTTGCTAATGAAGAAACTGGATTGCAGCAGCATTTAAAAGGAGAATACAAAGAATTGTTCTTGGCTAGAAATGAGGTATGGAGACTATTCCCAAAACCCGTGAAAGCTTGGGAAAGCGTGTTAAAAGCAGAATAAGCTTTTAAAATGAAAATAGGTAGTTAGAGCACTTCACTTCTAGTCGTCTTTGTAGAATCCCTCTCTAGCTGGATATTGCAGCTCAGTGGGCTCTGCGTGATCGAGCCGTGTCCCGTCCTCTTAAGAGCGAGTTTGAAACTGGTCGGGGCGATCCAGCGTGTTCCCTCGTGGGGGTCGGGGCTGCGGGGGGCAGAGGAGCCCATCGACAGCCAGCGCTCCGTAGTCACTCCGTGGGCAGAGAGTAAGAGCAGGAGGCTGGAGAGCTGCGGAGGAGGTTGCTGGTGTAGCAGTTCCCGTGTGTCTGTAGCTCCTGCACCAAGCTGTGTTGTGTTCTCAAGCCGTGGGATACTCTCACGGAGCTTTGAATGAGGCTTCAACCTGGTGCAGAGGAAGCACTTTGGAGGAGCTCGTGGCCGGCAGCTGGGAAGTGTTTTGGGGCAATCCATTGCGTGCTGGGGGTGACTGGCTTGAGAGGGAGTAAGGAGGGGAAAGATGTGATCGCCTAACCACCCGTGGGGCTGGGTGTGTTTGCAAAGGGTATTGCTGGCCTACTACACCAGAGTTTTGGGCTGTGCAAGTAGGAATTTATGAACCTTAAAGCTATTGAGCCTTAGCTTACCATCTCTGATCTCTCTCCCAACGTGCACTTGAATCAAAACTGGCTGTTGTAAAGGGCAAACTCAGCTCTCTGATCACACAACAGATCTCAGTTTTGATGTTCCTACTTCCCTACACATGAAACTCCCATGGGTGTGACTGGAACAATAGGATTATTTTCCAAATTATTTTTTATTGTAGTAACGCCCAGGACAGCCTTGTGCCAGACATGGCAGACGTGGAATAAAAAGTTTTCAATCTAAATAGCAAATTAGCACACAGGCTTTGGGTTTTGTTTTTCAGCCTGATTAACACTTTGAATGCCCAGGCAGAGAGGTTTTGCAAGGCTTTGGTTTTTATTGAACTGGGGCATCGTGTGGCTCATCTCGGGCATCTCTGAAAGACAACCTGTGGTATCTGCTCCACACAACACAGCTTGCTGTTCAGAATGACCTGGCATAACAGTAGCGTGGTTACTGGAGGGTAGTGCTTTGCTCTTGGAGTACAGGCAGCTTGGTAGGGTACAGTTATCCCCCAAAAGTCTTCCTGGAGCACCAGCTGTATTCTTGTCTCAGGCCTATTGCCAGTGTGGCTGATGGGCACTTGAACTCCAGTTGCCTCACTGAACGCAAGTGCTAAACTGACAGAAAGGGAAAAGGAGAATTGTTGGTCTCGAAGCAATGTAAGCAGATGGATTTGTCTAGACCTTCTCATTTCTAGTCCCCCCTCCAGCACGGGAAACAGTAGAAAGCTGTAGGGGTTTCTTGCATTTGAGGAAAGGCTGTTTCTTCAGCAGTCTCCGTGAGGATGTTGTCGTGTCTGGCCCTTTGTATGGCAGTCACCCGGAACAGAAGCCATGTGGAATGAAGCTGAGCCTGCACACTTAATGCCACCTCACTCTAGAAGGAGGTCCCCTTGGCTCATGCAATCTAGATCCCAACAGTGATGGGCAGCCACATGGTAGATGACCACTCTAGAAGGGTACCAGAGCATATGAACTCCTTTACAAGTCGCTGACCAAGCTGAACATCTAGATGGAATGAAGCAGTTGTAATGTGCCACAGGAGAAGAGAAGGAGGGAGGGCACGTGGAAGCAGTGTTGCTGGAAGAGTTCTGGGTTCTGTTTCCCTGACAGTGTTGCCTGTACAGGTATTTCCAGTTGCATCCCAACACTTGTGAGTCTGAAGCTGATGCTCTGATCTGCTTTTCCATGCCATTTTGGGCCCACAGGACACTGCTCTGAGGGCTGAAGTAGCTCAGGAAAACAAATCTGTATTCCCTTGAAGAGAAGCAGCAGTGTTTTGTCTGTGGGATTCCTTTCAATAAATTCATTTCTCTCCAGTGACAACCATTTCTCTACTGTTCACCTCCAGGAAGAACCCGACCCCCGTACGTTACGTGAGCAGATTAACATCCCGCAGGCAATAGGAAGCAACGACTCGATCGTGCCATCCCGACAGATTTATTTATTTTCTTTGATATCCTCAGTGCTCTCCTTTTGACATTGCCTTTTGTTCTTCATATAATTTGGGGGTTTTGGTGCCAGTATCACGCTAATGAAAACCACCGCTTCGTTCAGGCGCAGTCCCTGTTGTTCCTGCCATGCATGTGGCTTTCATTGCTGCTGGTCCGAGCTGTGAGCTTGGCAGCAGAGGGCTGAGTGTGAGGCACAAAGATGGGCTGTTGTCTGTACAGAGTTCTAAAAGCAAAAAAACCCCTAAATTCAGGAGCAGTCCCTGTTCGCTGCTTGCTGGTGGTGTGTGCAGATAGAGGCCCTGAAGGGGTGAGGATGAGGCTTGAGGGAGCTGCTGAAAACTGTCAGGAGCCTGATGTGACCATGTTGTAGGAGTCCCAAGTGTGCTAAGGGCTGTTCTGCTGTGATGTAACCTATGTCAGGCTTTAGGGTCAGGGCAGGCTGCTGGACCTGTAACAGACACCCTCTGTTAACCACCCTCCCTCCCCAAAGGGGAAGAGAAAGGGAGAGGAATAAGG
>JANHFX010020050.1:7014-20820 GCA_027560015.1 Chloroceryle amazona
GAATGCTAGCCAACAGGGGCTGCCAGAAAAGGCCGTTAAAAAAAAATAGAGTAGAAAATTCTTGCAATTACATAATTTGTGTGTGAATTGAATCTAAATGTTGAAATGTATACAGTGACAGAAGCAGCATATATTAAAATCAAAACTAATACTTAATTTGTATTTTGTCTAATCCCTTGATTTTTGCTATTTCCCTCATGTGTCCATCACCCCATTGTACTACGAAGTAGAAAAACTCAGAATTATGAATATGTATCCAACTAAGAGATTTCCTGTATAAATAGGAAGTCTTTCCTATATAAATAGGAAATTTGTGAAATTCATTGGAAGTGTTGCTATTTGTTTTAGAGGGAAGATTTTTAGACCAATATACACATCTGCAGTTAGACAACTAGTGGAATTAAAGCTTTGAAGCAGAATGCACAGTGCTTTGCAAAATCACAAATGGACACTTAGCTCTTGCAAGCTTTATGTCGAAATGTCATTTACTCATTTGACCTTGTATAAGAAAATCTGTTCTTACAGCTGAGTGAATAAAAGAAAATGCTTTCCACAACAATTAACTGTCTTCATGAGCGAATTTTGATGTGAATGTTTGCAGTCTTTTAATGTTAGTGTAACGCTAATTCTGAAGTACATACTCAAATGTAATATAAAAAGAAAGGAAGAAAAATAGTGTTTTGCTATTCCACCATCTGTTAGACCTTCTACTGCTTAAGAATAATTGACCAGCTAACTGAAATGAGAGCTGCAGTTGCGAGAATCAATGATTTCAGAAGTGGTTAAGAGAGGAAAGGGCTGATTTTGCTTCTCACAAGTCATGACCTGGCACTGGGCCAAGGAGCACCTGAGGACCCATCTAGTATGTCCCTTGAGGTATTGGTGGGAAGCCAGTGAGCAACCAAGGACAAACCACGTCACCTAATGTCCAAACTGCTGCTGGATGCATTCCTAAGTCTCCATTCATTCTCTGCCTGACTCACATAATACTCAGGATAAAATATGCATCTCTATGTGTGTGCGTGGAGGAGGAGGAAGAAAGGAAGGACAGTTAAATACTAGTTACACAGCATAGACTAGTGAGTGAAGCACTTTGCAAGATAGGCATCTTGCATCATGGGGTTTATGTTTTTTCTCAGAAGAGTGATGAAACAAAGTATAGTAAAGGAAACAGTGACCAGATATTTCCTCTTCCACCTAAATGAACCACAGTTAACTATCAGAAAGGAGAAGTTCTATGTATATGAAATGGGGATGGTTATTTCATTACTTACAAACTGTTTACTGGAATAGTTGACTTCTTCTACATCTTGAGAAAAGAATGGTCTGTGATGGTGAAGACATATTAAGATATTCTTCAGTATGTTTAAAAGAAAATCTCTGAGCAGAACATAGTACCTTATTTTCAAGAATGAACAAAAAATATTTTTTCATTTTTTGCTTGTATCACTTACCTTTTCCGTGGAAAACCTGGACTGTACAGTTGTGGACTCACCAACATTACCCATATGTCAGTACAGCCACAATTCTTCTGTAGTTCCTGCCATCCTCCTGACTTGGCTTTGTCCATTCTTCATCTGTCACTGTTACCCACATTTCCATAACCTCATTTTTCTCTGAAGAACAACCAAGGACTATATTCTGCAACAGAACTCTTGCATCTGAGGAGTTATTTTCACCAAGTGAGTGAAAACAGACAAGTTAGCTTCTCAACTTTCCCTCAGTTCCATTTGTATACACATCTTCTCAGCAAAAACTTTGTGTATCTCTGGAAACTATTGTGTCTAAAAGGACCAATTCCAAAATACTTGTGCATATTTCATATTCTGTGGCTTATAACTAATTTAAAATAGCTTTTAAATTCTGACACTGAAGACTGTCACCAAGGAATCAGATAATAAGATAGATATCTGCAGATATTATGCAGATAATTTGCACTAAATATTAAGAGTTTCATATTTTTGAAAATTGCTGAAGTGCTTCTAAACCACAGTGGCCTTATTAACAGCAAATACCTGCATTTCTGGGGTTTTTTTGGTTGGTATTATCCTCTTACATGGTACTTTACTGAACAGATTTCTCTGTTTCTTATTGGCCACCCATGAGTAAACTACTGAGTGCCAAGACAGTTTGTAAACCCATTCTGCCAAGTTCAGTGCAGTCTTCGAGATATTAACACCACCGTGAGCAGATACTTTTTGTTTCAAATCCATATTAGTCCCTAGTTACATGGCAGCATTCTGGAGGAAGAAACAATTCTCCACAGTAAAATTCATTACATGTAAGATGTGAACTGTGTGTTGCTAGGACGATCTGAAGAAAACCACGTTCCTAATACAGGCCTGAGCTGTCCATAGTTGCAACAACTTACGTATTAATTGATCTTTAGCTGTGTGCTGCAGGTCTGACAGCTGCTGCGAGTTGTTCCATGTGTCCTTGCCATAAATTACTTCACATACCACAGGCTCAGCCAGAAAAGGCAGGTACCTTCAAACTTACTATTTACTGAAGCAGCAATTTATAGAACTATTGCAAACAAAACACCACATCCTAGCTATGTGCATATATGTCTGATGATTTATCCTAGTGCTTCCATCAAAACACTCATATAGTATGTGTCCAATTTGGAGATATAATGATACAACTGCAGTTAGATCACAAGATTCAAGCAACACTGAGTATCACTTCTCTTTACACATGCTGGACCTTAAAATTTCGTTAATACATTTTTTTATTTGATTAATTTTTAATCACACTCTTACTGACTTTCTGCTAAATTAATAGTTCAAAATCTACAGTCTGGGGAGCAGCACAGAAATGTTAGAAATGTTCAGATAAACCCATTATAATGAGGGAGAGAGAGGTATTCAAGCCTCACAAATCAACTCAGCAAGTGACTGTTGTCCCATCTTCAGCAACTCCCTCACAGACCACTGCTCCTTGAGTGCCTCCATTGCCTTGACTGCAGCTGACATCCCTACTGAAAACTGAGTGAGGAGCTCGACCGTCTCTCCCTGAGTACTGTGGAAAGAAGGCAGCTCAATGCTCTTCTTCCCTTCTTTCTTCCTGACTGTCCTTCCCTAAGAAGAGAAATTTGCAAGTCATAAGCAAACAGTTTCTATTCCTTTTTTCTTGGTCCCAGCTCCAGCTTAGAGGGACCTCTGAAATATATCAGTTGTTAGTTATTTTTGAGGGCTCAAGAGCCAGTGGTTACCAAACACAGCATATTCCATGCACTTCATGCCCCCCACCATAAAAATGAGGAAAAAAGCAAATTTGGAGCATAAGCCCTCTCTTGGTCTCTACATGCAAGATGGTTCTCTAGGCACTTTATTTGTACTGGTTTGTACTGTCATTTTTCCTTATTTATTGAGTCTTGCACTTTGCCTTTCTCAGAATAAAATGAATTGAATGTTCTTTTGTCAGTCCCTGATACAGCTGCACATTTCACTTTGCCATAATATCTTCCATGGCAGCACTGTTGTCTGGCTAAAGTAGGGCACCTCAGGATCCAATTTTATATTTCTCAATACCCACATGAGCACTGTAGATTATGTTCAACAGATCTAAATCCATACGGTAGAACATTATGACATAACATCTCTGTTCAAAGTCCCATTATAATCTCATTATCTGCAGTGATTCCATTTGACTAGTGCCTGTCAAATGTATCCTTTGAGATACTTGTCCTTTTTTCTGTTGGCCCTTCACACAGAAGAAATCCACTGCATTATTTTAAGGTCACAATATATCACATTGTATCATATTTCTGCCTATCGAATTATTTAGAAACAATTTGCATTTGATTCCTATTCATTTTAAAGCATTCTTCCTGACGTTTCTTTGCTGCTGTTTATAGGCATTCTTAAAAGCAGAAACTCCATTAAAAACACTTTTGCATTATCATCTTCATTTCCTGAAATCCACAAATTCCACTGTAGCTTCTGAAGTGAGATACTCAGTGAACTAAGCACTCACACAGCTGCCCTCCATCGACCTGCAAATTGTTACCTTTACAAAATAATCACCAGTGTGATTATATCACCAGGATATTAGAGCATGGTCCTCAGTACCAGCAGTTTCTATGAATTTTACCTTAGGTCTTGCTTACCTTTGACGTGATGTAATGAAATTTTGATACATGACAAATGTAATTGCATTTCCCAAGATATGTGCAACTGCCTGACAAGTGGAAGGTGTACTTCCATGAGTTCTTATCATACAAGGCTAACTTTGCCAGTCCAGTCTTAGTTTGCACTGATGGGAGAATTGGGAAGTATGAATGGCTTATGTTTTGATGGTACAGTGTAATTAGCTGTATCTTATACAAGAATTAAGAACAATGAGCATTTAGGGTTTGAGAAATCTTGCTGTGGAATACAACAGACTAATTTAATTTATCTTGATTAAAGATCAATGTAGAAAATAATAATAATATAAACTGCAGAGGAACAAGAGAGCCTGGCTGCAAGCTTGACGCTTCCTACTAAGACATACACCACATCAAAACAAAGCTGTTGAACTGCCACAAAGTGCAGACAACTTTAGAGACTGATGCATTTCAAGGATGATGAATACTGTCACATAAATACTCTTTCAGGGGAACTTTTTTAACACCAGAAGCAGCAAGGAAAATATCAAATGAAAAATGCTCTTGCACAGCTGTGCAGGACAGAATGGAACAAATCTGGGGCCAAACGTAACAGTTGTGACATAAAAAAAAAAGACACAAAACATGACAATGTATATAAAGCCCTTGAAGAAGTATATGATGAAATAGGGCTAACAGATATGAGATGGCATGAAATGTTAGTACAACAAAAAGAATATCAGACAACAAAAGCTGAAAAAAGAGAAAGTAATCTCTAGAAATGCAGTGGTTTTTAAATAAAACATTGATAAATGTTCATTGTGTTTTTGTGCCATACATTCACCTGTTGGTGAGAACTATAACTGCTGCCTAAGATGTCGATGTCAATATATGCCACTTCTATGTCTGGCTTTTCCCTTTTATTTAAACCTCGACTCCAGGGAATGGGATGATTGTGAAGCATATAGGCAACCTATAATCCCTGATAAAAGGCAGGAGGGGAAGAAATTTTTATGCTTTTAGTATTCGATGTTCATCGTGTAGGAGGGAAAACACAAAGAGGAGGCTGTAGCAAGGTGGAGGTCAGTCTGTTCTCCCACATAACAAGGAATAGGACAAGAGGATATGGCCTAAAGTTGCACAAGGGGAGATTTAGGTTTAATATCAGCAAAATTTCTTTATAAAATGGGTTGTAAAGGAACAGGCTGCCCAGCGAAGTGTTTAGTGACCTGGCAGTACTAGATTTACAGCTGGACTAGATCTTAGTCTCTTCCAACCAAAATGATTCTATTTAATTTCACATTTACATAAGTGGATATTTCATAAATTACTAGAATGGGCTGAAAATGTTTTCCTATTATTATTGGAAAATAAAGTTGGGAAAATATTACAAAAAATTTTGGTACTGCAAAAAATATTGCAAAAATTTGTCAACTTTCTGTCGAATGTACCTATTTAATTACATGTCATTTTATGTTTGAAATGTTGGAATATTAATGCATATTTTCATTTATTATCACTGGGTCTTAGAGGGGCTACAGTTTGCTTGGTTTATGACAAAATTCTTTCTGGACATTCTGCCTGGATTGCATCTATGTCATCCCTGAGTCATCCGGCTTTCTTTACCACAGTAAAATTTGGACAAAGTAATCTGGGTGGGCTATAAAAGATGAAGAAAGCATAACTTTCTTCAAACATAACTTTTAGAACACACACTGAGAACCTTGGTGGTCAGAGTGAACACCAAACAAGATGGTTTGAATCAAAACTTCATCCCAAAGTGAAATGGTATTTATTATGCTACAGCTCAAACAAGATGTTTAGACATTTCCAAACCCCTGCCTTATGTTTAATTTGCATTAATGAAATATTAATATCTTGTTTTTCAGGCTAATCTGAGGTGCTGAGAAGCATTTTAACAAATTATGATATTAAATACATATCATAATTTCTAGTGGGGTGAAAATCCCAGTTTTTACCAGCTGCTAATGGCCTCTTGGAGACTCAGGCTGATGAGGTTTGTGATGTCAAACAGCTGTAGATGAAAATGTGAAAAACGGTTGACAATAATTAAATAATACAAACGTAAAACTACAAATCTGAGACAAGCACATTACTGTTATGGTGTTATTTCATACGACTATTATGTGATATTAAATACCATTAATTTGTGATACTCTTAACAAAGTCAAATAAGAAACATACTAATCTGCAGATTTATAATTCATACAGTAAAGAAATAAAACAACACAATATTTAATTAGTGTGAACCAACTTCTGAAGCTTTTCTTTTTTGTTTTAATGTGAAATTGATTAACTGAAAAGAAGGTAATTTATTGAGTTCACCCAGCAATTTAAGGTGAACAGTTCACAGAAATTACACAATTGTAACCGCTTATCTTGTGTATGAATTATCTCAGAGCAAGCTGTGGAACTTCAAAGTGTACCTGTAATTAAACATATTTGCTGAGCAATTCTAAATCTGCAGTTTATTTGCAAAAGCTTTATATACAAATTAAATATTCTAATTCAAGCTGTTGCATTAGGTCAGTAGGCACATAATATGTTTCTGTCTCAGTAGCTTGATTCTTCATATAAAAAATCTGATATGAATGATTCAGAATTTGCTTTTTGCAAATATTCTTCAATAATATGCTCAAAATTCATCAAGCATTATTGTTAGCACCTCTATTCAGCAGAATAGTTACAGAAAGCAAACAATACCCAGCTCAAATTACTAAAAAGTCTATGTACCTTTCCAGTGAAAGGAAACATGGTTGGTAAATGGAATTTAACATCATAAAAGAACAAACTATTTACTTGGGTTTTGAAGGAAAGATGATATTAACATACCTGCAATATATGTATATTCTTTAAATATATATGAGTAACTTATATTGCTACTCCTACATATTTTTTTTTCTAATAAAACTCATTGTTTATCTAAATTTTAAATATAAAATGAAATAATACTTACTTGTGGAGGCTGGATGTATTAATCTGAATTATTTTGATTCCTAACTTGGAAGATATATTTTTTCAGCTGCTAAGCTATACACTAATATGGGAAGTTGCTTACTTAAGCTTTTTTTCAGTCCTACAGAAATTACTAACAAAATAATTAAACCGTTGCTTCAATGGGACTTGCAGTGCATACAGGCAATAAATACATGAAACTTATTCTATCTTCATTGTCTGAGTTTCTTTCCTTTTACCATCAGGTTTACTGACCTACAAAAGCCTTGAAAACTCAATGCTAACTTAAAAGTGCAACCTCTGTTACTTTCATATATTTTTGTATTGTGTATCAAGGCATTAAGATAATGAAGTGGAGATG
This sequence comes from Chloroceryle amazona, assembly GCA_027560015.1. Classification (NCBI taxonomy): domain Eukaryota; kingdom Metazoa; phylum Chordata; class Aves; order Coraciiformes; family Cerylidae; genus Chloroceryle; species Chloroceryle amazona. The sequence continues at coordinate 14,442 of JANHFX010020050.1, forward strand.
GGGCAGAAAACACACCTCTGAAAGACCTTCTACACAAAAGGATGAACACGTAGTTCTTTGCACAAAGCATTAGAAAATACTGTGATATTTTATTATTAAAAATGCTGCTGAAAAGTTTATACATATGTGTCCAGCCATATATATCTTCTATCATTACTTAAGGCAAAAACCAAAAAGTTGCAAAACAATAACAGAAGAAACCATTAAACCCTGTGTGCCTCTTAAGGTCAAGAATATAAGCCCGGGAAAGTACTTTTGTTTCTCTTTTACAGTTTGCAAAGTATATTTTGATATCATTATTATAGAATTCTATGAAGACCCTATAAATCTCTTCCCTCTATAAATCATACATCAGTCCAGATGTATTAAATTATTAAATCAACTTGATTGTAATTACTTTTAAAATCTAAAATCATTCACTTACAGGACCTTTTTTTACCCAAATGTCACAAGCCTGACACAGTACTGTACATATTGCTAGCAGAAGACAATTGGAAGTACTAAACAAATACTTTAATTCACATTACAAACATACCCAACTGGTTATGATCCCAAGCATCATTACCTTTTTTTACTTTTTTCTCTTTTTCTTTTTTTTTAAACCTTTTTTTTTTTTTAAGAGTTATGAACTGCTGCATCTCAGCTGAGGCATTACATAGGTGGTGGAAATGGCCTGGTATAGAGTCAGCATTATTCAATATTATGTGATGGATCAGTGGAAAATAAAAACAGTTTTCCATTTGCTACTAGTTGTACTTTGGAGTAGTTGATTCACCACATTCCAACCCCTTGTTGTATTTTTACTATGTTGCTTTTTGTTTTTTTTTTCCCCATTCCTTCAGAATCTGTTTCACTGCCTGCTACAACAAGGAATCGTGTGGATGAATAGACCTCAGTAAATCACCTTGTCTTTGATTTTATTGGTAGGGGTGACTATTCCAAGACATTTTATTAGAAAATGAAAAGAATAGAAAACAAGAAGTACAAGGCATCTTGTGTTAGATACTTATGGGACATATGATATTGACGCAGCTTAGTTGTGAATTAATAGAAAATACATCTGGGATAATCATGTTCAAGTGCAGACCAATTTGTTCAAATATCTTTGGTTACTATCTCTAGACGATGGAGCAACTTTCCAAGACGAAATATAAAGCAATATTCATCTGCGAGAACTTACTTCTGGCTTTTCACACTCATATCAGTTGTTTGAATAAAACTGCTAAGTTCCTTTGTTTGATACCTCTGCTTGACCCCTGGTTTCCTAGTGAAGGAAGGGCAGAAGGGAATAATCAGCTAAGAATTTTGCCTTTCCTGAGAGTGATGCATTCTGGGATTTTTGGGTTTATTCAGATGCAGAACAGCTGACAACATCCCTGCTTCTCTCTCCATAAGATTCACTGACTCTGGGACTGCTGTGTAATAAACCAGCAAATAAAGAATATTTTCTGACACATACGCTCTCATGCACAGAACAGGATACTGGGCAGAGTATTTCTTTGTACACTGATCATTTCTGAATATTTTAGAAAACAGCCAGCCAACCAACCCACCATCTTCCCACTTTCAAATTGTGGTTTTATTTTGTTTAGCAAAGCTAAGAAGGTGCTTTCTCAGCTGAGATTCCACTGCAACTGCTGGTGAATATAGAGCTAGTTTTCCTTAGAAAAGGCTGACCAAAACACAGGCTTTCTTTGCTTTTGTCAGGGCACTAAAATCTTCCTAATGTATCACAATTATCAAGAACTACAAACTGGACTCTGAATAATATATTATTGGATGTTTCTTGGTTCAGTTCAACAAGCTTAAAATAGTAATTATTTTCTTTTGCAATTATTTTCTCTCCATTTTCCAATCCACTGCTGTGTTTCAATTTAACAAAGGCTAACACAAAATTAAATTATAGAAAAAAAGTTTCCCAAAATAACAACAATCTCCTATGAATACTTTAACATGCACTAGTGTAACCTGTAAGAGAAAATACGCAGGTCACACAGACAACTGTATCCTCTGCATGACGCCATGGCCTCATATAAATGAAACATGTTAGAAAAAACTCTTTTTTGTTTACAACTAGTAATTAAGAAGAAATTCCTCCTTTGGGCTTGGAGGAAACAGAGGCGATATGACTAATGTATATACATATAGGTCACAACCGAATGCACAATCTTTCTAAAAGCTTTTCAAACTGAAAACATCAATAAAAGCTTCTTTTTGTATGTTTGTTGTTGTTGTTGTTGTTGTTTTGTTTTTAAACTCACCTCTATGTACATTTTTACAAAGTTTCTTTAAATATAGTTCAGGCTGGCAAGTCATCTCTTTGCACAGAACTATACGTATTTTACTGCATAGTCAGTCCTCCTCTTTTTTTTTTTTTTCATTTTTGTTTTTAATAATAAAATTCTATTTTCCCCATCTGGATTACAGCTTTGTCTGCTGGGTAAAAGCCCGTGGTGATGTCTTTGTTTTAACAAGGGCCATTCATGGTATGGCACATAAAGAATAATTTTTTATTATTATTATCAAAAAAAACAAACTAAAACACCTGTACAGTCACTGGCTTTGTGTTCCAGAAGACTCTGCTCTGCTTGTTACACTCAAAACACCATTTTAAGTGACTTCTTCTGGCCTCAAGTTTCAATCAAAGTGGCTGAGATCTTAAAGCAGTATTGTAACAGCAATGTACACTTTTCACATTTCACAGGGTTTGTAGTTGATCTTTAACATCAGAGGGTTTCTGTGGGAAGGATCAGTAAGAAAATAAGGACCGTCCTTCTCTTTTACTTGTTTCTACTTTAGACAAGGTGTTCAGTGGAAGGTATAACAACATTTTCCTCTTCCTTATTTATTTTTTTGTTTGTTTGTTTATTGTTTTTTTCTTTCTTCCAAGTGGCTTGTGAAGGTAGAGGGGGAAGGGCTGAGCTATACCCTAGTGGTTGAGTGTCCATGGGGCAAGTTTGTACTGTTTTGTCCTCCACTGAAGGTGTTGAAAGTATGCAAAGGCTGCATTCCTGTTAACGTATTTGGAATCATGGTTATGGTGTTGGGTGTCATTAGCGGGATGTCATCTGGGGATCTTCTCAAAGTAAGCGTGTAGTCAGGTGGACAGGTTAGTCTCAGTGTGTCATGGGCCTGCAGTGATTCACACTCATGGTCATGTTCTAGCTGTTTCATCTGCAACGACATAATCTCTTCATTCTGTATGTGTGCGATATCGTTGGTTGTGTTCCTCTGGGGGCTCGGGCGTCTGTGAGTCTCATGACGCCGCTTGTCCTTCTTGTAATACAGTGCAGCAAAAGCTAAAATATTGAGGAACAGCAAGGATGCCCCCACAGCAATGGTGACACTTAGTTCTGTGGAGTAATCTCGCTTGTTTTCTATTAGAACTGTTGTATCCTCTGGAGCTGTTTTATGGGTGTCTTTTGAATGTTTGGGATTGTTGGCAGGTGTCATTGCTGGGCGTTTGGTGGCTGGCCACAATTTACCAGGAGAACGTCTGGTCACATAAGGAAATGATGTCATGTCAGGAGGGGGAACTTTAGTTGTTGTAGAAACATATTGAAATATTTCGTTCAGGTTGTGAAGGTGTGGTACAAGCTCCAACCAGAAAGCAACTTTTGTTGCTCGGTAGTGATCACGAACTCGGGGTTTCAGGCCAATATGCAGATAAAGCTGGTCTTTAGGATTGTATTTGGACCAGGCCACTTCTTCAAAGCGGTTGGGTTTCGTGTGGATGAACTTTGTGTCCTGTGGAACAGGCTGGTTTGGATCTCTAAAAAAACAAAACAAAACAGGAAATATTATAGTCATAAGAAAAAAAAAAAAAAAGAAAAAAGCAAAACCCCCTCCATCCTTTAGTTAATGGTTTATCCAATAATTAACATAACTTAAAAACCAGAAGCTAACAAAACCTTCTTGACTTAACAAGAGGTGTCAATAAACAAACGAAAGTTACTTACTGTAAGGTGCATCTCAGACACAGTAATATTTTTTTCATGAAAACAGAGAAGGGGTTGTGTTTCAGCTCCCAAAATCTCATCTGAAGTTCTGTGATTCAGAATCAGTCTCCAAAGCTGTCTTAGAGTGGTACTAACTACCTTTTCCCATGTTAAAAGTTCAACTCTTCCCAAAGTTTCACATTAACTTTCTCATTTAAGGTACCACTATTTCCACTGATCCAAACAGTAAAGTTGGGCATCCAATCCCTATGGCAATGTTGGAAGTCCATGTGACCATGAGAATTTATACTAGGTTTGTATATTATGTAAAAAACTTCAAAACATCAACTAGCAGGACTAATACATGAAACTGGGAAGTGATTCCCTTTTTGTTCCTTTGCTGACCTATTAGTCCTCCTTCATTCAAATATCTACTTCAGAGAAAAGCCTTTAAAGTATTTGTATGGTGCAAAACTTTCCATCATTTGCATTAGCAGATTACCATTGGAATGTACAGTGTGCTCATTGCTACCAAATAATTACATTAAATAGCCATAGGACAGTGAATCTTAATACTGTCCCAGTTTGTAGGGGTGGGAACCTGAGAACAACAACTTCTATAGTAGTTAAGTAGAAATGACTGGTATACTACTCAGAGGCAATTTCAAAATTGGTAACTCAAATATTTAATTGAAATTATACTTCTCTCATATTTTATTTTTCCCTTTCTTCTTAGAGGTTCAGAATAAAAATGAACCAGAGGCACAAAAAGCATTTAAAAGTCATTAAGATCTATGTATGCTTATAATTCTCTGGTAATCTTTATGTAAATAAGATTTTCTCTTGGCATGAAAAAATACAGAAATTTTAAATTACCGAGTGTAATATTCCATTGTGCATGAGTTTGAATCTTTTGCAGCAGTGAGTATTTTCTGGGACTTTGTGATATACTGAGAGTATGTAATTAATTTTCTGTGCATTACTCTGAGAAGTTTCCATTCTCCTTTCCATTCCCATATGCATTAGTTTATTTCCTGTGAAAATGATACTAGTACTTTCCTTTTCTTCCAGTATACTTCTATGTATGTTATGGGAATGCCAAGACCCACTGTTAACAGATTTTAGAGCATCTAGTTTTTTTTCTTCTTCCATTTACAAAAGCTCATTAATATGTTTGGATAGTTTAGCATTTCTTAGTAATCTTCTTAGTAATTTTACAATTCCTGTATTAATCTGTTTACTTGAAAGAATTTACATTACTTTGGTTGGTTGGTTGGTTGGTTGGTTGGAGTGTTTGGGGTTTCCTTGAATGGGATTGTTTTGTTTTGCTTTAATTTTGCACCGTATCAAATAAATTAGAGCTTCCAGAACTGTAGCCATTTCATTTTATCTCTCTCTCTCTCTCTTCATTTTTCATTGTATGTATTAATAGCCATATTTTGTTCATTTTGAACAAAAAAATAATCGTTTAGTAATTGTTCATCCTAGTTGAAGCTAGAAGAGCAATATCCACTTCCAAGAAGTACAGCAGCTGATGTATGCTGTTACTTTAAAGGACTGTAATATGCATTCAAGAAGGAAAGAAAAATATTTATTTTGTTCTTAAAGAATAGACTGAAAGCTTTGTCAAATCCAAAGGAGAAGATTCTGTCCTAATTCAATGCACCTATTACTACAGTATTTTGGGATTCAGCATGTAAATTCTAAGACAAATCAAAAATCTTAAAGATTATCAAGATGTGAAGCACTTTTCTTGTCAGAAACTCAAAATCCTCCAAGAGTTACAGAACAAAATCTGTCTTGTGTTGTCCCCACTTGCTGTTCTGACTCACAGCATAAAAGACTCTGGGAAGGGCCAATCAATGAAGCTATCAAATTAAGACAGCTCATGTAAATGAACTTGATGCACAATATTGGAAACGAGGCAGCTGAGCTAAACTGGACATGCACTTCTTTTAAAATTCTTCTTGTTTTTAATTGCCTTATAAAAATGTCAAAAAAATATGATTTTAGCAAGTAAACTTTTTTTTTTTAATTAGCATTCCCTTCCCCTAGAAACAGCTTACAATATAAGTAAATATCAACCTCCCTTTCTCTCTACTCCATTGTCTACCTCCATCTGTCTTTATAAACTATATGAGGAACAGACAATTACACTCCCCAATCCTCCAAATAGAAGAGAGAAAATTACATTATATAAGGCTAGTCTTGTATTTCAGGATTTGTTTGCACAGTTGTGTGTGGGCACAAAGCTGTCCATTGAAACAAGGAAGAGAAAAAAAATAAACCAGCCCCAGAAACCCCTTTTTTTTTTTGTCTGAATGTACCAGAACTCTACCACTGGCACCAGCTCTAGAGCTGATCACTTAGTAACTGAGTAGACAGGCAAATAGTCTCAATGAATTTGGAGAATAGGTATTATTAAATTTAAATTAAATTTA
>JANHFX010020050.1:23476-51336 GCA_027560015.1 Chloroceryle amazona
AACTCATGGCTTGAGATAAAAACAGTTTAATAACTAAAATAAATTATTATAATAATAATTTTTTAAAAATAAATTGTTTACCACCTGCAATCTACCCTCCCTGTCCAACTCCTTCCAGTTTATATACTGAGCATAACATTCCATGGTAGGGAATATCTCTTTGGCTAGTTTGGGTCAGCTGTCCTGGCCATGGTACCTCCCAACTTCTTATGCTCCTGCTCACTGGCAGAGCATGGAAAAAATGAAAAATCTTTAATTTAGGGTAAGTGCTACTTATCAACAACAATAACATCGGTATGTTATCAACATTGCTCTCCCACTAAATCCTAAACACATCACTGTACCAGCTACTAGGAAGAAAACTAATTCTATCTCAGCCATAAACAGGACAATGCAAAAAAAAAAAAAGATAAAATAAACAAAATAGTCATAGCAAGGTAGAAAATGGAGGATTAGCAAACCTTGGCTTTCAAGTATGATCCACTTAGTATTAAACACTTCTGTTGTCACCTCCTATTTGCTAGCTTCAGTCACTAACTTCAAAGTAAAACACAATAAAAGCAATGCTTGAGTTTGACCTGTTTCCCAAAAGCAGCACTGGCTGTAGCACCATTAAGCAATGTGTGGTTTTTAGCTGTGGGTGGCATGTCAGTTAAAATCCCAGCACAGCCCATCAAAACGATGCACCACCTGAGCTGTAATTACATAGTTAGTACCTAGATGAAGCCTCTGTGGGAGTCATCAAGATTGGAAAACCTCAGAGACATTAAAATTAATTAAATAAATCTGCAGTTGTAATGTTCAAGGCTCTCCTACAGGAAATGCAGAATAATAAAATCTTCCAGTGAACAGATTTTTCATATGTGTTGCCATGGGTACAAACACAAAGCAAGCCAAGTTCTATCAGAATAAAGAAGGGAAACAATCAATTTTTAAAAGGATGGAACAAAACCACTAAACAAAACCCCCAGCAAAGCAGTCTTGAACCATATCAATCTTTTGTGGAGCTGGAGGACCTGGACACATGGATTCCAAACTACATGTGTGAGGGTAGACAGGAGAATGGTCACCCCAGATATGTCCATTGTTGCTCTAGGCTTGAGGTGCTACAACTTTCCCTTTTCCATTGGAGGCAACAGAGGTGCAGAGAAAATGTAATTATAAAATATTATTTTCCTCCAAGTATTCTTTTACTACCCGTAACAATTAATCATTGTTCATATAAACAAAGAAAAAAACCTAGCAAGGTAATGTGTCTAGCACTTTTCCTTCGCTTGTAAAAATTGAAATGCTACAGCTAGAGGTCATTTTTAATGACATACCTTTCCGACTGTCTATAAAGGGGCAAGCTTTTCTCCATTCCTGTCTCATAAGCAATAGAGACATTTCAGAAATGACTAACAGCTCTCCCAAACCACTGGTTGTGCTTTTAGTTGAAGTATGACAGAGGATTCATAACCAGAGAACTGGGTGATGGCATGTACAGCCTGCTGAAATTTGCTTTCAAGGACCAAGAACTGGAAAGTGCTTACAATTACAAGGAATGGTGGCAGCTGGGAATGTAAGAAGCTCCTGTCAGCCTCCAAGAATTGCTTAGATATGGGAATAATAATAAATAAATTGCAAATAATAGTGAAATCTTGCATCTCCATCATAATATGATGTATATTTGTGAGGCTCTGATGTCCTCTATGTATATGTGGCACTTCATCTATAAAAATAAAGAGAAGCTGATGGTATAATCATCTTTCTGGGTGTGCAGTACAGCCAAACATGCAGTATTATTTGACCATAAACCAAGCTTTCATCCTGAAGCTTGTTCATCCCTGTACTGGTGACTTCCTGTTGCTAAATACTTCTAAATATTCCACAGTTCATTCACTATTGTTTCAGTACTGTGGGATATCTGCAGGCAAAAGGACTTGTTTATCTAAAATGCAGTGCAACAAAAGCTATCTTTTTGCCTTGTAAATTGACCTGAAGCATTTGATTATTTTTCTCTCAATTCATGCTTGAGGTTTTTGTTAAGACTGCAAAATCTCACTCCCTTGAACGTAATTTGGATTCATTAAAGACTTCAAGAGCTGCTGAAGTCTCTGAGCATTTCTCACCAGGCATCTCTGAATTTTTCTTATATAGCTGCACACCATTCACTGCAGTGCAGTAAAGCTGCAGTTTCCAGAGCCCAATCCTGCCATTAAACATTCATTGGGAAGATTTACAGCCCCTTTGTGACACAAGTATCTTTGTTTTAATTCAGTACCGAAGACTGAAGGTTAACAAAAAAGCCCTTGCTGCAATACTCTTTAAAAGAATGCTATAGGAAGAGGGCAGAAATTATTCCTAGCACTCGCAGATTAAGCTGCTTTGAGGGTTCTTTCCTTGATGTTTACAGTTCTTTCTCAGCAAAACATTGATGTCTTTATTTTGTTTCATAAGCAGAATTAATTTAAATCTTTAACCTTCACAAACCAAAATTTATATCCAAGTCTCTTCCAGTCAAGTCCTTATTATTGCCATTATAGCCCACAGAGGGAAAAATCTTTCCAATGTCTGCCTTTCTGTTCTAATTCCTCCCTGAGTTCCCATCCCTGTGAAGGTCACTTAAATAAAAGAACTTCCTCTCTTTTGTATCAGAGAAGTGCTATCTGCCTCACAGTTCCTGCTCCAAGTAGCAGACATGTTGCCTCTGATTTCTCAGTATCTTAGTGAGCCACCTTTTCCCTGAGACATGCTTTGTGTTAATAATTGCCCTATTAAAAAAAAAAAAAGTGTATTATTGTTGTCATTGAGCTACTAAGAAAAAATAGTTTGAGGGAACACACTAATTAAAAATCTATTAAATATGAATAAGCTCTAGTTACCTTCTCTCTTGCTCCAACAGTGCTAGAATACAACTGCAAGATCAGGTTTGAAACCACTACAATGGGATACTATGAGTGTTTTGGAAGTATACTATCAAGGAAGAGGAATGCTGGGGGTCAAACTTACCCAGTTTTGGCAAAGTTAGTCCAGTACGTCATAACTACTGCACTGAGCATGACATCATTCTTGGAAAAGTTGCAGTTGAACAGTTCTGTGGGGCCAATCATAGGAATCCCAAACACGTAAGGGACTTCATCACCATGAGCTGAATCAGCCCAGCTGGGTTTCATTTCACTTTGGCAATGGTGGTAAAATGCATAGAAATATGTTGGAGATCCATACTGGGCATGCAGGTCAGCAGTAGCAACAGCTGGAGCAACCCACTGGTGGTCTGTAAAAAGAGCAACCAGGGTCTTCCGTCTTGTTTCAGGGTTTTCTTTGTCTGCCCAGTCAGTGTACATGAATTTTATGGTCTCTCGCAGTGTATCTTTCCCTTCTGGATAACCATAGAGATTGTCCACAAAATTGGAGACGGAAAAGTCAAAATCATTGGGGGAAACACCGTCTTCATTGTCTACAATGCCGTCCACAAATTTTAACCCTTCCCCTTGATTCACACCCAGCATTATATCATAGTTCAGAAATTCCCCTTGCTCCATGAGGATCTGAGGGTCATCTGGAATTACGTCTCCATCTATCACAGGCCCAAAGGCAATGTGGTAAGTGGCAGGAGTGATGGTCTGTTGAATGAGTTCTTTGTAGTTCTTATTCCGAAGACATTCAACCAAATCAGTGGTATCCAGCATGTCACAGCCCACTTTATCTGCCAATATGCGAGTGTACTTGGCAGGCTGATAGTTCACTGCCCAGCTGGACAGAGCTGTTCCGCTCTGTATGATTGCCTTTTGGAACAAACCTGCAGGTGTAAATTGTTCAAATTCAAACCCAATTATATATTTTTAAAAAATTAATAAAAATTTAAAAGCATCTTTAATTAAGCAAAGAAAGCTTTGATTAGACAATAACTGAAGGATGCATATACCTAAATTTCAATTCAATTGCCATATATTCTAATCGCTGCTCACATTTAATAGTATCTCTAATAGGCTACTAATTAAAATCTCTCTAGTTCTTGATGCTCACACAAAGCAGGTGAGCGGGTTTCAGGTAAGTGTTTTAAAACCAAAACTCATGCTTGTACTGGAGTTTTCTTGCATAAGCTCCCTGGCATTATCACAGTGGTAGTTCTGTAAAAATTTCTTTAAAGGAGTGGCAGCTACAAGCAATCATATCCTCCTCGTTATGTAGATGACTCTCATAAATGTGCTCTTCAGTAGTTTAAAGGTCAAATTAAAATTAGACACTCTCATTTCTTTCACAGAAGCAGTGTATCATATAATTTGAAAAAAGCTGCTCTGCTAAAATAAATTTAATAGGCCTGAGTATTCTACTCTGACATTATTTTTTCTTTACCCTTTTTTTTTTTTTTTAATTATTAGCATTTAGTATGTGTGTGTGTGTTAGCATTGCCAATATGTTGGATTAAAATATATTTACATTTTTCAGTAGAGAGTAAGATAAAACTCAATAGTTCCTTCTGGTTATTTTATATGTACTAATATTAAGAGAGATGGAAGACCCAATCTGAATGAAGAGTTTCTCTGTGTCAGAGCACTGAAAAACAACTGGAGCTTACTGGTGAATCCGCCCCATCTGTTTTTCCCTGGTAAGATTGTTAAAATGGTCTATTTTATACTTAAACTAAAATTCTTGAGCCTCTTACATACATGGTTACTACCATCAAGCTCTTGAAATGTCAAAGACATCACCGGCTACAAAAACATTTAAAGACCTTCAATCATTTATTGGAAAAACTGGCTGCAGTTGGTAGACCTTTGTGATGATTACTCATTGTACGTGCTACAAAATTTCAATTATGTGATTAGTTATGTTTTTCATGCTTCCACCTGCTTGATTTTGGCATGGCTTACTCAACAGTTATTCACTGCACCCTATTTGTATCCAGAGACTGAATTGTTAGGCGTAATTCTATGTATTTCCAAATAGGGTCTGTTTACCAGGCACCCTGCTACAACTACTTGCAAGGGCTTAGCTTTCTGTCTTAGATTTCTTTCCATTTTCATGTGGTAGAAGTAGCATGGAATTACTTGTAAATACAACAGATGTTTTGGTCTCCTCTTCTTTTATAAATTATTTGCAGATTTGCTCATATCACCAGGAATATTTACAGTTTGGTACTGGTGCTTTGCATTCATGGGGTGTTTTTTTGTGGGGTGAGGTGTGAGGGTAGCCCACAGCTCCAACACTTACCTAAATGTTAAGAACTCTGTGTGGGATCACAAAGTACTTGTGTGGAGTTAAAAACATTTTTTAATAAGGTTAAGTAAGGAAAGCATACAAATACATGTTGGAAGTGCAGAAAAGAGTGTGTAAAAAATGAAAAAGGTCACTGGCCTTTTCCATTTTAATTAGTGTAAATTCTTTTATAGGAGAGCCAGTGGAGACTGTTGATAAAGATAGAAAAAGTAGACTACCCATTACATTTGTTCTATTAAATTTCTACAATAACAGCATTTAATTTTTCATTATTGATGTTGACTAATACAAAACTAGAGCATAAGCTAGTAGAAATTTTACAAAAATTACAGACACCATGTAATTTTAATTCAAAATACTTGATATAGCCATTTTCATTGCACTATAAGGTTTTAAAGAAAAAAAAAAAGTGCTTTTCATAGAAGATTTTTACCTTCTGAATAGTGCGAGAGTGTCAGGAGACTGACACAGGAAGCTCCTGCCCCAGATCCAAAAATAGTAACTCTTTTTGGGTCTCCTCCAAAAGATCCAATATTTTCTTCAATCCAACGTAAAGCTTGGATTTGGTCAAGCAATCCATAATTGCCTTTTGCAGCTTGGTCCCCAGTACTTAAAAAACCTACAAGGCAAGAAAAAAAGATAATTTTAGTTCACCAGATACAGAGATAGCTACAGGGTATCCACACATTCACAACACATCTTCTCATCTCTTCATCTTCTGGGCTTTTGGGTTTTTTCTTCTTTTTTAAAAGGTCACAGTCCTAGTTAAATGTCTCCAGTACAGGCAGTGGAACTCATCCTGTATGCTGCTTGGCTTTGGTTTGTTTTTCCCTACTGCAGAGGTCATGTCTGTGAAAAAATGGTTGTTTGCTTTTTGAAATAATTCTATATCAAGAAGATTTTTAACATTTGACACCCGTGAGTTAGGTACAAAAACTTAAGAAATCATTTTTGTGCAAAAAAGTGACATACCCAGTTTTCCACTGAGAACGAGTCTCCCTAGCACATTAATTTAAATGGTTTTTATCAGGGACCAAAAATGTTCTGAACTACACAGCTCTTTAAATTATTGTATTTTTAATATGGATAGACATACTTAGAAAAAGAAATACCAAGAAAATTAGTTAAAAGAACAGGAAAAAGCCAAGGAAAAAACTACACTCTGATTTCACAGGATATTTATTAGGAAGATAGCAGGTAAATCCTCACCAGTTCAGACTTTGGTAGGGAGATTTTATCTAAAGAAAACAGGTTTTGGCTCTTTCCTTGGAAACTGCAGGGAAAGCTGCACTGCTATTGTTTTTGTTCCTGTACTATGGTTATCAGATTTTAGAAACAAAGCATGACACATTTGCTGCTTGTCTTGCAACTGAGAACAAAATGACCAAAAGACTAGGACTGAGATTCATTTTAGTTTTCTGAAACCAGTTAAGGTGAAACATTGCTGTTATATACGCTGCCTATCATTCACAGTTGTGCTACATCCAAATTACCACATTGAGCTGTGTAGTCACTCTCACTCTTCTTTTTAACTCCCACAGACCTTTTCCTGTCAGACAAATGAAAGTCAGAAGTCTATTAGAAATACCTTATGGCACATGGAAGTTTTCAGATGGGCATTAGTGATTTAGGAACCACTGACAGCTTGTCAAGACAAAATGAGGAAATCACTTGGCTGGTGTTTCCAAGTTAATTATCGGTTCAGACAAAATCTGCCAGAAGAGGGCCCCAGGACTCAGGAGATCTGCTGTCCTGGAGCAGTTTGGGATGAAAGCATCTGCAATCTTGAGCCACCTTTGCCTTTTCCGACAAGACCTTCATGCTCCTAGAAATGACTGAAACGGAAGCCTGAGTTCCCTAGGGGGAAAAAAGTCCTTGCAGAACATTGCACCTGTTTTGGCAAAGGGAAACAGATCTATTTGCTCTGGCTGTAGTTATTTTTTCAGTGATAAGAAGAATGAAAATTTGCAAGGTGGAAGTTATTCACAACATGGAGGGAGTGGAAGAGAAGGAAAGGCAAGAGAAAAGAAGAAGAAATTTAATGTGTCAGGCATTTACACCTGTCAGGCTGTCGCTGCAATGTTTTCTATTATAAAATTCCTACAATGAGATGCAAAATTTAGCCTTGAGGTTTAAATCTAGCCTTGAGGTTTAAAAGCAAGTTGACATAAGGACTCACATCTAAATATGGAATGTTATATGGCCTATCTTACAATGGCATACATTTCTGCATGCAAGGTTAAGCATGATTAAATGGAATATATCCCCTTGCACCCAAAAGAATCTTTTTAATATTTAATTAGTAATTATTGATAGGTATTTAATGTCAGCAAGTGTCCAATAATTCTGTATTTTTCACAGAACAATTGCTTCAAATGCAGTAAGAGAAATCATATCCTTATTGCTAAGTAATATTTGATATGGCTTTCTCATTAAAAAGTCTCTACTAATGGTAAACACAGTAGTTAGAATAGCAGTGACATCTCTTTTTCTTCTATACAAATAGGGAAAACACAAACAGGCTATTAATCTATAATTGCCTCAGTATTTTTTTTTACCAGACATGTTTTTCTCTTTCTCACATGCCTTCATTATCTTTTTAGGAGTATCAAAGAAAGAATACCCCACTTGCTGGTTTTGTTGCTGCAGCTCACTGCAATATTCTATAATATTCTATAATTAAGCATTTATTCAATCAGAATTATGACCTCCCTGGGAGAAAGCGACTGTTGTAACCTTTAAAGCAGCATGGTAATTAATATTCAAAGCCTGAACTCTTCTAGCAGCATCAAGCTAAAGCTGGTTGATCTTTGTGATTTTGAATTCTTTCCAAATGTACTAAAAGGTGACTCAGTAAAACTGGAGTCAATGGATATCTGATGTTAGACAAATGAAGAATTTTTGTTTCCACATTTCTCTGCTGATTCTCATTAATTGCAAGGATAAATTTTCTTAATTTAAAAACTAATTATCATGGCAAAGTATCAGCATCACATGACACAATCTGAATTCATAAATCTGTCTTGTCTTGATGAGGATGTTTTTTTTTTTCCATGTTCTGAATACCAGATCAAAATATTTGTTCAAAGCCATTTCAAGAATATCAGGCAAGAAGCAATTATTTGACCAGAAATACACAACCCTAAGAATTTTTTAATTTTTTTTCCTGTGACCACTGTGAAGATTTCAGGACAGTATCTTCAAGTGTCACTCTAAAATCGTGAACAAATAAGAATGCAGCTTTTTGTCCCAGACGGGTAAGTATAGTCTGTGTCTTTTACGTGTATGTTTTAAAGTGCAGTTAAGAATATTTCCCTTTTAATGGTTTGGCATGATTTGAAGGACATTCCCTGATCTGAAAATCCTTAGGCTTATGTTCTGATAGAACCTGGGAGTTCTTACTATCCTAATGCAAGGGAAGAAGGAATGGCAATATGGGAAAGAAAAAAAAAAAGGAAAATATGGAAAAAAAGAGGTTGCTTTTTTTTTTTTTTTCCACATAATGACAGAGAAAGTCATTAACCATAATACTCATTTCTTCCCTTCACAAATCTGTCTTCCCTTAAATAGGGGTTTTGAAGGGTGACCACATGGCTCACCCTCTTCAAAATGTCACAGAGAGAAACAGCTGAAAAAGAGGAATGTGAGAGCTTCTCATGTGTGGTTGGGCAAAATAACCCAAATTGTTTGGACTGAGTAGCAATGAGGAGATTAGAATAGTTTGAAGCAAAGGTCAGCCTGAAAAGAAGGGTAATGTAGAGAGAGGGAGGTGGGAAGAGAAGAGCAGCTGGACATAGTTTGACATTGCAAGAGGTGGCCACTGACACTGCAAACTCCCTCTAGCCTGGACAGCACCCTCCTGTGGGGCACCTGCACCCAGACAGACTGTCCATGGCAGCTGGCACACATGGAACCACTTGGCATGTGTGGGTCTTCATGGGGTGATTTTTTTTTCCCTGTGTGGGTCAGTGGTTGGTTGCTGAATGCTTTAGTTTCGACCTACCTGATTAGCCACAGTCAAGAAGAGTACTAATAGAAATTACTGGGAATTTTCTTTTTTCCACAGCCTTTAAAAATGAATGGACTCATAAGCTACATGCTGTAACTTGCACTGTTCTAATAATGCAGTGAAGACACAAAGCTGCTCACAGATCTTCTTTAGATCCCACTTACCCAAGAGGAAATCCTAAGGTCTAACTTTATGTTGGTTTTCCCATTATGTCACAGAAATCACACTGAGAGGTTAACCAAACCCCAGTAAACCACTTGTGATATTTCCCCTTTACTACTAAATTTATGTGGGGACCCACAGTGATATATAGCAGGGGCAATATCACTAAAATCCACCCATTTCTGTCCAGCTCCAGCCTCATCCTGTGGCTGGAGGCCACCCCTACCTTAGCATTCAGTGCAGACCTGCAAGAGGGAGTCTAGAGCAGAACAGTTGTACTTCGCATCCATACTGCACACAGTTCATGTACTATTTTTTATGACAACCTAACTCCTGTCTGGTCCCATGGGCTGAATGAATGACCACTGGTGGACCTCTTGAAATAGGGGGAGCACATCTTCCAGCTGAGGTTCATCTGGAAGGCTCCAGGTTGTACTTTACAGAACCTCTCTGAAATTTGAGACAATGTGCAAGGAAGCGGTGACAGTGCTGAAGTTTCCTAAGAAAATTAAGTTAAATACAGCAAATCATGACCTGAGAACTATGGCTTCAGCCTCAGAGATAAATACTATCACCAGGATAACTGAATCTTCTAGGAATTTGCATTTATATTATTACTATATAGTGACTTCTCATTCTTTTTAAATTATTCAAAAAATAAAATACTGTGACAACATTTCTTTGGCATTTTTGCACATAGTAATACTCACTGTTACATCACTGCAGGAAAAGACCATTCTTTATCTTCATATTTTAGCCCTTTCCTTTGCTCGAGGAAGAACATTTTCCACTACTCTAGTAACAGTTAGGACAGGGTTGGTTTTTTTGGCTGGAATTTTATACTGCAGTAGACAGTACAAAATCTCCTAGTGGCAACAGCCAGGGTTGATTTATGTGTGAAAGCCACTATTTTCTTATCAGGTCAAAATAGTATCAAAATTTACAAATACAATTTGGTACTGGTAAATGGCAATGAATTTAAACAAAATGCAAAAGGAAAAAAGTTAACCAGTTGTATTTGATTTTCTTTTTCCCATAAAGGGGCAAAATAGAAACAATGAAAGATTAAACTTCATTCTATCATACATTTTATTAGCTACTACCATCAATTTTAGATGTGCATCTTGAAATGAGGCACTTCCTTCCCTGCAAATGGAGTACTTTTGATTCCTCTTCTGCCCATCGTAGGTTTTCTTAAAAACAAAATATTTAATTTCTGAGATATATCCCTTGTATAAAAACTAATGGCAAACTTTGTAAGACACATCGAAGAGCCAAGACATCACAATGAGAACTTAATGACTAGGAAATCTGTGCAAAATCAACAAGCTAGTGCATTTTTATTTCTCTCCTCCTTTTTTAAGCTCTTGCTGTATTATTTGTATATTATTTTGTCTTTACGCTTCTTCACAAGTGCTGCCCAGACCTGTACAGCCTGCTGCAATTTGTTCATCGGGCAAAATTCTCACACATAAGATTGATTTGTACAGCATCTGATCAGAAATATGACATAAGCAATATAAATAAGATCCAAGAGACTTTGCTTTGGAGCATAATCATGTCTTTTTGTTTTAATTTCTGAAATGCCAAGGTAGGGCCTTTTTAAAGCAAAGAGCAAATGGCAAGCATACAGCAGTCTATATTTTCTAATGGATTTTGTCTGTGTATATCACATTTAGCACTGTAAAAGCATTCCAGCTGAACTCAAATGTTAGAAGTGTTCAAATGTAAAGTGAAATCCATTGGGCACTACTGCGTGCATAGAGACCACAGCTGGTTCAGGGAGTCCCTGAGATATAAATAGTTGGGAAGATAAAGGGGTATTAGAGGGAATTATCATACAAGTATGTCCTGTGGTTGCTCTTCTCTAACCATACCAAACACCTCCAACAGTGTTTCATAACAGGATGATTGGCTGGATGATGTTTTGGTTGGAATACATATAACTACATATTCCTTTTTGTTTTGACCCATGCAGTTGGTGTGTTTCATATCACTTGCTTTTATACCGTCTTATTTCTGTTATTTCTGTTGTTTCTTCTCTTCTTGTGTTGTTCTATTAAATTCTCCTTATCTCAACCCATAGGGTTTTGCCTTTCTCACCCTTTTCTCCTTTCCATCACATTGACAGGTGGGAGGTGGGGAGAGGGTGAGCAAGTGGCTATGTGGTGTTCAGGTCCTGGCTGGGTCTAAACCATGGCACTTACCCATCTACCTTGATGGGTTCTTTCAAATTACTTTTATTGTGAAGACACAACCCGAATCTGCTAGTCTAGAAAGCACATCTTATTACCACATGGTGTGCTGCAATGCAGTCATGTGTGTGTATGTGTGTGTCCAAAATACAGTAGAAGAAAACACAAAACAAAACTTGTGGGTTGAGATAAAGACATCGTAACAGGTGAAAGAAAGAGAAAGAAAAAAAACCAACAAAACAACCGAAAGAAAGGACATCACTCACCACCTCTCACCAGTGCTTAGTCTCTGAACAACAGCTACTTGGAAGCCAAACCCACCCTATTTCTTACTCTGAGAATGATGTTATATGGCATGGGATACAACCTTAGCCATTTGGGTCAGCTGTCCTGACTATCATTAATCCTCCCAAGCTCTTGCCTTCCTCCAGCCTACTGGAGGGAAAAAGTAACAGCCTTGGCCCTGTGCAAACACTTCACAGCAACAGCCAATACACAGTCATGTTATCAACACTCTTTTAGCCATAACACTAAAATACAGCATCATATGGGCTGCTCTGAAGAAATTTAACTATTCAAACCAGACCCTTATTCCAAAGTGGAGGCATGATCTCCACTTCTAAGGCACCTGGATGCTTTTTAGAAGTGCCTATTTCATCAAGAAGATCTGTGCTGTAGGTCTATGAAGCTTGGAAATGCTTTTTATTATTATTATAATATAGAGATGAAACCTACATGAAACTAAGTCCACATTTATTTACTTTTTTTTTCAACTAAATGATCAATATTATGATGAAGAGGCAACATCTGTAGCTGTCACCCATACCAGAGAAAATATAATAGGACAAAGAATAAGTTACATATTCTACAGACAAACAAGGACATGTACAGATAATGGGAAAGTTTACCTCCATGACATTAATACCAATCAGCTGTAAAAACAGCAATTGGATTTTTATCTTTAATTATCAGCTTCAAAAGATTGGAATCTTTTGAATAAAAAGGTTATAGTACATCAGGTGTAATTTTTTCATACTGGGAAAGCCACCAAGTCACCAAGCAGACAATATTATTGCATTAATATCCCGGTGTCAAAACCCAGGTGTTTATAAGTCACTGTGAAAATGAGTAACAAGGGTTCACAATTGTTTAAAAAAAAAGTTACCCAACAGTGTATGTTGGTTTGGAAGTTTAGGGAGTAGCCACCAGCACTGATACACATCTTCTGACTTACACTTTTGAATGCCACAGCCACCCCATCTCCTGTTATGTCTTATCTAGGAATGGGATGGCCAAAACTAATCACTTAGTCTTAAGTGTACAAAATTATTAGAAAATGACATTTTGCATATAATTTGCATTTTGTACACATTAAGTACCATTAGCATGCTAATTGGAGTGCACTATTCCCATTGACTACAATCATTTTCACTCAACTTGTCTGACTGGAAACATTAATTAGAAACATGCCCACTATTTCCAATGAAAAGGCACTTGGAAAGAGATGTTTCTGTAAATAAATTAACTAACTAACTAAAATAGCACTGTAATTAGATACATGCCCACTAACTCCAATGGAAAAGAACTTGGCATGAGATGTTTCTGTAAATAAATTAACTAAAATGGCACTGTAATAAACATAGCAGAATAACTTTTATTGTGTGAATTCAGTGAAGTCACAGTAGACATCTACAGGTACCATACAGGTAGTATCCAGCTCATAGAGCTTCTTCCAGGGAGATGAGCTGAGTGTAAGGATTCAATGGGTGACAAAAAAATAGAAGCAGGATAATGCTCATTCTCTGCATTAGTCCTGTAGTGGGAAAAGACTCATGCAGAACAAAAAATATGTGGCAAGGGTCACTACTCCAGTTTAGAATTGCAGCTGTGTCAATAATATCCTTAACACTGTCCTAGGCACTTACAGATCAGCACCATTGACCCTCCATGGGACATGAAGATCATCTGTGAAAAAATTTCAGTGATCAAAAAAACCTGAAAAATGTCTCTCTGACGTAGCTGGCACAAATTATGACTTCCAGTGAGCTGATTTGATAGGAGGGGGGCCCCACTATCAAGACGAAAACAAAGGTCAGTTATGACCTCATCACCATTCTGCAATGCATGTCCTTCAAAGGAAGCTGAATTTTTGTGCCTCTGTTCACATTGTTCTTGTATGTCACATTTTGAGCTTAAGAACGCTTGCTTAGTCGGAAGAATGAATGCAGCAAAAAAAATATTTTAACAAATTTTAAAAGAAAGCAAATAATTATATATCTAGAATACAGAATATTACCTTCAGAATTAAAACCCTATTAAAATTAAAGTAATACTTTTTCAGTTAGAATGGAAATAACTACATAACTGCACAGATGAAAAGAACTAACTACTTTTCCAGTTAGAATTATTTAATTTTTGGTGTTTTCTTTCAGAGTTTAGGGCTTTAAGAAAGAAAAACTGCTTTGACATCTCTAACAATAGCAAATATATACACTTAAGGAGCAAGTTCTTTTTAACCACTAACTTGAGAGAAAGACATTGATCACAAACAGAGCACCTCATTGTATGTCCAAAAACTTCAGTTCACGTATTTGTGGTTACTTCATTTCTCATGCTTACAGAAGAAAAGCATACTTACAAGCACAGAAGTGGAATACAACTGTACCTGCCCCAGTGCACCAGCTGTTACTCACTCAGCAGCAATTGAAAGCCAGAAGCTACTGCATCAGTGCCAGTTAATCTATGATTAAAAAAACCACCCAAGTTGACCTTTCTTTCAGGAAAGAGATTTTGTGTTGGTAATATTCAGCTGGCTTGAAGCCTAGACACTCATCAGTGCTCTATGGGGGATCCATAAATTGGTTATGGATCAGTTCTAGACATTGCCTTCAAAAGCATACTTTGAACACTGGTGAAGCAAAATACTCATTCTTGATAAGCACAGAAAAGTAGCACAAACAGTACTGAGAGAAAAGCTAAATTCACCCTGCACAAATTAAGCACTTGCACTATTCCTTCTACCTTCTATTGATTTTAATTTCAAATAAATTTCTACTAGTAAATGAAACAAAATTCATAAACATTTATTTTGTATCATAACTAATGTTATGTTTAGGCTCGCCTAAGAGTTGAGTTTTTCATCATGTCGAGTGCAGTAGATTTTTAAATCATCACACCACAAGTAGATATTTCTAAGTTAATAGTGAATTGTTAAAAATGAGCAGGAATGTTGCATTATTTTAATCTGCATAAATGGTTGTTCTGAGAAGTTAATTACATTCTGACTTCTTTATTGAAAAAATACGATAATGTCCTTGCTTTATTTATTTGTGGTGCATACCATTATGAAGTATAGTGTCAATAACCTATAAAGTAAGAAGCATGCTCATGTAATATGAAGTAGGGTTTTCAGAGAAAGTAGTGAAATCAGCTCTGTTGTTAATATTTGACTAGAATTCATAATATCCTTAATAATCTGAAAAATGCTCAGCTTCCTGACAAAGCTCTGAGGAAAGGGACTGGGGAGAAATGAACCTTACCACTTGCTAGTCTGACAATGACTAATCATCGACAAAACCTTTAATAAAATTCCTGGGAGCCAAAAATAAAGCTGAAAAGTGAGACTATTATTAAAAGTCTTTTAATGCTACATGCTCTGAATATATCTTCTAACAATGATTAATAATTATACCATACAGACCCCTTTGAGAAAGGCTTTCAATAAGAAATGGTTTTCAACCAGAGTAAATTCTGTATCTCGATCCACCAGGTTTTTTTGTACTAAGTGATCCCTTCAATTTACATTTCCTATGCGACATGTAAAATGATTAAGAACCTTGTCAGTGGATGCGGGCAAAGTATCTTAAACAAAATCATGATGTCCTAAAGCAGCAGATTTCATAGAACTTTCATCCCAATGCCAGATGCCACAAGTGAAAGCAACATTACAACTGCATCTCTCATCCTTCATGTGTCTCTTACATGTTGCCTATGCTGAGCTGTCTACAAAGTAGCTTCAGAAATGGCTAAAATTATTTTCTTCATGTACTTCTGTCTCCACCTACTATTTAAGAAGGTTTAAGTAATATAAGGTAATATTCCAGGAATTACATGAACAGATTTATAGAACTACTAATTTTTTTTTTATTAGTGACTCCTGCAATTGGAAAAAGTCCCATATGCAAATTTATTTTCTTTTTTTTTAAGTCTTACTAAGTCTTTGACACTGAAGTCCACAGAATACATTAAAATAGATTATCTCAGATTGGTTTTGCAAATCGTGAATCCCCTGTGAGAAATAAATGGATTTAAATAATGTGCCTCAGTATTCACAGTTCAAAGTGAATCAAATCAGGTTTGCTGCGTGTTCAAATACACAGAATATTCTAAGTTAGTGCTTCTAAGCAGGAGTTTACCACAACAGTAAAATTATTATGTGCCACAAATAAACACCTTCTTACCACTTCTATAGCCTCAGGAATCCAATCATTTAGACACAGCCACCTTAAATATTTTAAACTATACTTCAAAAATTCTAAGTTAGAGCATTCCTAAAGAAACAAGATAAGTATTGATAACTACCAAGTTTACCAAGTAACTTTCATAATTAGGTAGGCTTTTTTGGTAATCAGAGGCGTTTCTTCAACTCAGAAAAAAAAGAAAAGGAAGATAATAAAGTTATACTCAAATCAGTGAAAACATGAAGTTGCTTCTTTAACACATTATTTTGAAAATTTTCTACAAAGATATGAATAAATATGGAAGGTGATGATCAGTCTTGCCTTACCACATTATCCTAGTAGGTGAAATATTTTTAATTATTTTTTAGCAGTCTTGATCATTATGTGGTTTAGAAGATTTATATACTCATTCAACTTTCACAGAATCATAGAATGGCTTGGATTGGAAGGGATCCTAAAGATCATCCACTTCCGATCCCTGTGCCAGGGGCAGGGACACCTCCCACTAGACCAGATTACTCAAAGCTTCATCCAGCCTGGTCTTAAACACTTCCAGGGATGAGGCATCCACAGCCGCTGGACAACCCATTCCAGTGCCTCATCACCCTCATAATAAAGTACATTTTCCTAATCTGTAATTTAAATCTACCCTGCTCTAGTTTAAAACTGTTGCCCCTTGTCCTATCACCACATGTCCTCATAAAAAGTCCCTCTCCAGCTTTCCCAAAGGATCCTTTCAGGTACTGGAAAGCTGCTATAAGGTCTCCCCAGAGCCTTCTCTTCTCAAGGCTGAACAGACCCAGCTCCTTCAGCCTGTCCTTGTAGGATGATTATCTCTGTGGCTCTTCTCTGGACCCTATCCAACAGATCCATGTCCTTCTTGTGATGAGGGCTCCAGAGTTGGATGTTATTACTCCAGGTGGGGTCTCACAAGAGCACAGTAGAGGGGCAGAATCACCTTCATCAAACTCCTGCTCACGCATCTTTTGATGCAGCCCAGGATACGGTTGTTTTTTGGGGCTGCCAGTGTACATTGCTCACTTATGTTAAGTGCTTCATCAACTAGCACCCCCAAATCCTTGTCTGCAGGGCTGCTCTCAATCCACTCGTCACCCAGCTTGTATTTGTGCTTGGGACTGCCCTAACCAAGCTGCAGGACCCTGCAGCTGGCCTTGTTGAACCTCATGAGGCTGTCATGGACCCACCTCTCCAGCCTGTCAAGGTCCCTCTGTATGGCATTCCTTCCCTACAGTACACTGACTGCACCACACAGCTTGGTGTCATCAGCAAACTTGCTGAGTATGCACTCAGTGCCACTGTCCATGTCGTAGACAAAGATGCTAACCAGTACTGGTCCCATTACTGATCCCTGAGGACCCCACTCATCACATGTCTCCATTTGGACATTCAGCCATTGATGACACCTCTTTGAGATCACTCATCTAGCCAATTCTTTATGCACTGGTTAGTCCATCCATCAAAGCCATATACTTTCAGTTTAGAGATGAGGATGTCATGTGGGACAGTGTCAAATGCTTTGCACAAGTCCAGGTAAATTATGTCAGTTGCTCCTGCCTTATCCACTGATGTCGTGATCCCATCATAAAAAGCCACCAAATGTGTCAGGCAGGATTTGCTCTAGGTGAAGCCATGTTGTTTGCCATGAACCACCTCCTCATTTTCCATGTGCCCTAGTAGAGTATTCAGGAGGATCTGCTCCATTATCTTTCCTGGAACTGAGGTGAAACTGACTGGCATGTAGTTATCCACATCTTCCTTATCTCTCTTTTTGAAAACAGGGGTTATGTTTCCTCATTTCAGTCAGTGGGAACTTCACCAGACTGACACGTCTTTTAAAATATGATGGAAAGTGGCTTTGCAACTTCATCCACTAGTTCCCTTGGGAGCCATAGAAGGATATTGTCCAGTCCCATGGACTTGTGCACCTTCAGGTTTGTTATATGGTCTTGAACCTGGTCTTCTCTTACAGTGAGTGGATCTTCATTCTCCTAGTCCTAGTCCTTGCCTTCTGCAACTTGGATGGTGTTGGTGGAGCTTGTATCTAAGAACTTTGCAGTTCTTAGCTTTAAATTAAGTATCACCTTAAAGATTTTACATGACATTCAGTTAAGCTTATTCTCAATCTTTCTATATATAAGCACGACTCACAAATATAAGATCATAAAAGTATGATTTATGAATAACAGTATAACCATACATATAAATTAGAGGGGGGGAGGGACTTTTTAAGTCAACTACTCTATGACATGTGGTCTGATGGGAGATTTTCCCATTTGAGTTCACTGGGAAGGGGTTAGGCTGGATATTAGGAACACATTCTTTACAGAAAGGGTTGAGAAGCACTGGAACAGGCTGCCTAGGGAAGTGGTGGAGTCAACATCCCTGGAGGTATTTAAAGGATGTATAGATGTGGTGCTAAAGAACATGGTATAGTGGTGACCTGGCAGTGCTGGGATAATGGTTGGACTTGATCTTAAAGGTTTCTTCCAATCACAATGATTCTATGATTCTCTTTTTTTGTTCACTTTTTAATGACCTGAAAGTATTTTTCTATCTAATTATTCATGCCTTTGGTGTTCTCTGATTTTTCTGTTCTTATTACACTTATAATAATGGGGAGGTAAAACTTATCATTAAAAATAAGATGAAAGAAGCAACATGAAAATTTTGGACATATTAATCTAAAAGTCACTTTTTGGTAGATGCGTTCATACTACAATAGCCAAAACTGGTTTATAGCACTAAATCATTATAAAGTCTAATAAAAATTAATTACTATTCTCTATATTTAAGTATTTTTTTTTTTAACAATCTCAGGATAACCTTACTTTGTTCTGGCTAATCATTTTACTTATTATACTGTTTATGTTAGTGTATCCATGTAGTGATTTTAATAAAATGTGAGAAGCTAGAAATACTGGAATAAAGAGATTGAACTATAACTGGCTTTAGAACACATTCTGAGGTTTCTAAATATCTCTGAATTATGTATACTTTAGCTCTAAACTTTATCTTCAGGATGGATTCAGTTTTGCTCGTTTTTGTGAGATCACTGGAGTTGCAGTAACAATCTCCTACTCTCAAAGGTGATTTTGGGGTATACCCTCCCCACCTTCTCCTCAATGCACACTGCTGTTGTACTGAAAACAACATATTTCAAGATCAAACCAATACAATTCCTTGATCAGTTGCTAGAAAACGTTCTAAACAGTATCAAGATTTTTGCTTCTTAGAGAGATACAAATAGTAGGAGGATCCTTCTCACAGGGGTAAATTTTTGCAGTGGAAGATTACTCTTCATAAAATCTGCCATAGTTATTGGGAGGAGAAAAAGACAAAAAAAAACCCCCCAAAATACCCCCAAAACAAACAAACAAGCAAGCAAAAAAACCCACATCACCTTTTCTAGACAGCAAATTATAACACTGAATTGCACTCATGAACTGCCACTTAAATAATGCCCCTTCACACCAACAAGAGAAGGAGTTTAATGCTATTAATCTCTAAGGTACAGCAAGCACAATCTCAGCACATCCTGATAGGTGCCACCAGGGGCAAGCAAGGGAAGCACCCACAGAAGTGTATCAGATAAGACTCATCTTCCAATCCATCTAAGTGGTGTTGAAAGGGAAGGAGGTGATCACTTACTGCTCTCTAAAGAAACAAGCAGGAAGGTGGAAATTACAGCATTTCCTCTTGGGAAGCAGTGCAGGTCAGAAGGATAGCTGGAAAGACTGTTGCCACCTGTAGGGGCTAGGCAAGGTTAACACGCTTCACATCTATGGTATTTCACATCTTCCACATGGATCTTACTCCTGCAGATTCAATCCAGCCCTGCTTCTGGCATTAACTGACATGCATTAAAGCAGCAAACACCTTTGATACACCCACGCTTGATGCATCATTAATAAAAGATGAGAGTCTTTACTACTCTGAATGATCCTCAATATGTTGAAGTTAACTCAGATTCTCTACAAAGCAAGCAAAGCTAAGAGGTTACAGGGCTCAAAAGCTAGCAAAATAGTTGTGAGAATATAATTATCACCCAACAGTACCAGGCATAAATGATGAAGAAATAAATCTATCTGCAGTAAAAGAAAATACGGAAGTATTTTATATAGGGTAGCAGGACCACTTCCAGACTTTAGGTTGGTTACTAAGGTGAGATAAAGTCAGATCTTCTGCAATAACTCTCCATAGCAGAAAATTATCTGAGAAACCTGAAATGCTTTGATTATATGTGGTTATAAAGCCAAACCCACTTATTTCCTGGAACCATTCTGGTGCCTTCAGATTCTTTAAGATAGTAAAATATTAAGACAGAAATTCCTAAAAGATGAATTAAATATACAGAAAAGGTGAAATTCCTCCTGCATTTGCACATATACATCTTATTTTATGAAAAGTAAATGTTGAGTACATGGATTTTGTTGTTTGCATCCTATATTCTTCTGTTTCTGAAAAAGATGGTATTTCAAACAGGAAAAGAAACGGTTAGAAACTGCTTAATATTCACATTTTGAGTGTTTCAAAATATTATTATAAAACTAATAATTTTCTGTTTTCTATTTTTCAACTGAAGTATGTTACAAAAGCAACTGTTTCTTTAAAAAGCAGTTCTGAAGATGAGAAGTTTGAATTCTGCAATTTTGTCTAAGCTTTTTGTGCTGGTTTCTACAGAAACCCAGAGATGATTGGTTGTTCCTATCCTTTGATTCCAGGAATCCATAAGCTTGATGAAAAGAGAGTAATAGTGCTTGTACAAAATTAAACCATCTTCATATTTCCTCCTACTATCATGTATTCAGTAACATAATCCTAAAATTAAGAGACTCTGAGTCTTATGAAAGTTAATAAAAATAGTTACCATTAACCACACTAAAAGCACTTTTACTACATGATATCCTAGATTATTTCTCAGCAGAAGTAATAATACATAGGAATGATGAGGCAGAACTCTTTTTTTTTTTCCTCCAGTCTAATCCACTTGTAAAGAATGCTGACAATGAAGTGTTAAGCATTATGTAATTTAGGGCAAAAAACTTAATTTGTTTTCATATTTGGACCCCCATAGCTATTTCTCATCTGTCTATATACAGCAGATAGGAATGAAATCATTCTTCCAATGAAAAGAAGCAAAACTGAGGGTAACTTTGTAGATCAATCCTCACCATTTTTTCTTCCCTAAAAGTTTCCATCATTCATGCACACAGCTTCCTTTTCCCTCCTTATGTTATAGCCCCATGATTTTTCTAGCATGTCTGAATAGTTACCCAGTTTACCAGAAAGATTAGAGTCTATCATCACTTGGAATATGTCCCTTGGGGCCGAGCATATCTATAAAATAGGTTTCCCACATCTTGGGTAAATACTACCCGAGTTGTTTCTACACACTGCCTGCTCCTGAATGCAATTCAGACTCGGTCCAAAAGGGAAAGCTCCCAGCAGTTTCCTTTCTGTAGGATGATTGCTTTCTTAGGAGAAACTTGTATTCTAAGTCAGTCTTCCCAAAGGTCTTCAGAGCAGCCTGTCTTCCTCCATTTACTGCATTGCCAACATTAAAACTATATTTTTGAAGAATAAA
The DNA here is from genome assembly GCA_027560015.1 of Chloroceryle amazona. Lineage (NCBI taxonomy): Eukaryota > Metazoa > Chordata > Aves > Coraciiformes > Cerylidae > Chloroceryle > Chloroceryle amazona. The sequence continues at coordinate 45,110 of JANHFX010020050.1, forward strand.
CCCTAATTGTGGAGTCAGGCACCTGCAAGGTCCATGGAGAGTGTCTTGAGTTGAGCATCTAATCAAGTACAAGTAATTAGAAGGCAGGGCTGCAAATCAGACGTCTCAACATCTCTACAAACATAAAATAATCTCTCCAGAAATAATTTCCATTGCAAATGTATACAGAATACATGAGTAGCAGTAAAGCAGCTAGTTGTAATTGGTATTTGCCTAACTATTAGTGGAACTTTCAAAGCACCCTGGATATTATAAGTGTTCTTTTATGTGAGTTGGTGAGTTGTTTGTCATCATTTGCTGAATTTGTTGCATTATGTAAAGAGACAATTTTGCTTGCATGCTACTTTGGGATCAAAGCAATGACTCACAAGCACCATTTGTCTCTTTGCGACAACAAGCCTTTGTACCAATATTCTTGCTGAAGATATCAGAGCTCCCAACAGGACATAGAATTTTTATGGTGCTTTTCTTATTCTCTAACTATTTCATGGCAGGTCACCAAATATTTTTGTAAGTGGGTCATTGAGCCCATTCACAGTTTTTTGGATTTTTTTTTTTTTCTATTTTTATCCAAGAATTTTCATTGAATTAATAGCCTCCTGAGATAGAGTTGCAGAGATGTATCAGCAGTGCATGGATATATTTATCTGCGTTGTCTAATACCAGAGCATAGTGCCTGAGAATGAAAATTAGAATAAGAAAATATCGAACTTGCCAGACAGGAGCTCAGTGTATTTTTAGTAAGTTTGTTTGACCTGAAATATTTGACGTGAACACACACACATATTTAAAATATCCATAATCTCCTTTTCAGTGAGAAGATAGATGGATACAAGGATTTTAATTTTCATAGGCTGATTTAGTTCATTGTTAGTACATCATACCTACCGCTTCCACATCCTGAACTTTAGGTCATATCCATGCCATTTGACAGAAATTTTCAGCTACACACAGAGATGAAAATCTGAGTGTCAGGTTCCAAGTTCCCTTGTCTTTCCAGGTTCCCAACACCCTCACTTCATAATCTGGATTTTAAAAAAATCCTGTTCACACAGAGTATTTAAGAGTTTAAGACTCTTTTCAACTCAAGTGAAATAAATGCTTTGAGTTTGGGTTAAAAACCTAGATCATTTTGAGTTTAACACAAAGGGACTTTATCTGAAATTGTTACAGGTCTATGCCAGTGTTTCTTCTTGTATCACCCAGATAATGTTGCAATAGTACAAGTGCATGGATCCCTACTGCTTTGCTACTCTGAAAAAGGAACTGATGGAAAATGTGGCTAGGCAAGAGACCAGTGTGTATAAATGCTCTCTAGGCACACTGTAACTACATTTTGCTGAGTACAGGCCTACACAGCCATTTCTGTGGTAGGATTACTTTCAGCTCACTCCTTCCTGACTTCTTTTAGAATCACAGAATGGTAGAGGATGGAAGGCACCTCTGGAGATCATTGAGTCCAACCTCCCTGCCAGAGAAGGATCACCTAGGGCAGGCCACACAGGAATATTTCCAAGCAGGTTTTGAAATTCTCTAGAGAAGGAAAATCCACAATGTCTCTGGGCAGCCTGTTCACAGTGCTTTGTCACCCTTGCAATAAAGAAATTGTTTTGTCATGTTGAGGTGGAACTTCCTGTGTTCCAGTTTGTGACCATTACCTCTCATCCTGTCACAGGGCAACACTGAAAAGAGACTGACCCCTTCTACTTGATACCCACCCTTCAGACACTTGTAAGCATTAATAAGGTCCCCTGTCAGTCTTCTCCAGACTAAACAGTCACAGGTCTCTCAGTTTTTCCTCATAGGAGAGATGTTCCAGTCCCTTAAGCATCCTTGTAGCTCTCCATTGGACTTTCTCTAGTATTTCCCTGTCTTTCCTGAACCGGTGAGACCAGAACTGGACACAATACTCCAGATGTGGTCTCACTAGTGCAGAGTAGGGGGGAGGAGAACCTTCCTTGACCTGCACACACTCTTCTTTTATACACCTCAGGATACCATTGGCCTATTTTAGAGTTAGAAAGTAGAATAATCCTGATTTTACAAATAAAGAAACTGGAGCAGAGAAACTGAAAACCCAAAACACAGAGAAAATCACTTTCCAAATTAATAATGGAATAAAGAAGTACATGGCTCCTAGTCCTTAACTCGGCATGCTGTAAAGTCACCAATAATCTGAAAGTAAATAGAAACTAACTGATAATACATCTCACAGATGACTGATCCAACGAGGCTAAAACACCCAGGCAACACAATACAAATTCATTTAGAATTATGTTTTCTTAAAAAAAAATTGTTATCAAAAGCAAAGCACAGATTGTACAGTAACAAAGATTGGAAACCATAGCTACAGAATATATGTGAATGTGAGAGGAGCAATGGGCAGTACCCTACAAAACAAGAAGACTACAGTGTGATAGACTGATGCTATCTTTGGATACATGAAGAAGCAGTTTCTAAGAAAAGGGGAATGGCTTCATACCTATGAAGGACACTGCAATCCATTCTGAGGTTTTTATTTTAAAACTTTATCAGTGTGAGTGAGGGATAAGGCAAAAACTGTGACAACTCAGGAAAATGACAGAGAAAAACAATAGGATTCTTCTCTCCTGCTTTCACATGTTGTCAATGTAGACAGCTGAGTTAGTCTTCTAGGTCTTCCTTTAATGTCAATGATACTAAATACCTACTATTTTAGGGAAACACATTTAATGAAAGCAATCTTATTCTTTAGAGTCCAAGCTTTTGAGATTTTGCAAAAGGAAGATTGGCATGTGACTTAACTGCAATGCAAAATACCCTTCTGATCATAAAACCTCACTCAGCAAGGAAAAGTCATAAAAACCAACAAAACAAAAACCCAACAAAAAGGCTATAAACTGATTTATGACAAGTTCAAATGAGATCTAAATCATGGAGGGTTTTTTTTAACTAAGGCAAGTAATGATGACACTTTAATGGCTAGTGCATGATGTTGATACAATCCCACTAAGAGGTGGTTTTCATAGGTTTAAATTTAAGTCTGAAATTATTTTATTTCAGAAAGTACACCTTCGCCTACTGAAAGGCAGCTTTGAAGAAGCTGTGTGGCTATATTACTATCATTTCAATGGACATATTATCTTTCAGTCTGGCAATAAAGAAGGGAACTGAAGTTTATGGTCTAATCTATGACCAAGAGATGACTCATTTCAAATTTCTGTATACCCATTAAAAAGGACATATAAGCAAATAGTCTAGCTAACTATGAACCCACCAGTAGCAGTTGCTGGAAAAGATAACTTCATTATAAAGCAAGAATTAAATAGGTAACACCAAGCAAAGCACAAGCACAAGAAACCAGTCATCAGTTTTGACCCTTTGATTACGAATTTCAATTTCACACATTGGCAGAAACTCCTTTTCTTACAAGGAAGGGATGATTCTTATCTCCATGCAAGTTTTCTATTAATATGCAACTGCTTTATTTTTGTAGCTATGCTTTTCCTGATCAACTTTTTCTTCCCTTATACTATTAATCATACTAGGCCCTGGCATGTATTCAGTTCAGATTCCCGAGTTGTACATCCTAAACAGGTGATGACAATGTTGTTAAGTGTGTATTGCCATTACTCTATGATAAGATTGATTTTCAACTTGTAACTTCTGACCAGCCATACACAACAATCAGGGAATAATTTGTTCCCTCATCTTGTCCTGCACAGTTTGTTTAGGATAATAGTTCAGCTGGTTTCTACGTTGGCATTAAATCAACATTTCTATAATAAATTTTGCTTCTCTCAGAATGTCTGAGAGAAGTTGCCTTTTCATCACAGCAACACAAACTGGAAGTCCATTTAAAATGAAAAGTGTTAAGCTGCATAACAAAGTGGATGTTAGTTTTGTCTATCATTTCCTCTGAAAGCATGCTAACCTAGTTTTTCTAGTGTCTTTAATAGGGATTCCGTGTTACTTATTACATCTGTAGTTGAACATTATTTTCTTCTAATGATCAGTCAATTTTTTATGCAAAATAAGTGTTCTCAGAAATAAAGAGAAAAACTCATCAGATAAGTTTGTAACGTATTTCAGATGCACTGAGGGGGAAAATTCAGGGTTTAAATTGATGCCTGGTAAAGAAGCCCATATTACTTTAAAATTAATAATTGTTTAAAATAGCAACAACATAATACAATCTAGTTTTACTGCTGTGCCACAAATACAAGGCAATCTAATTACATTGTTGCTATGTCATGAATGTTTACATTTCTACATTCTTCCTGTCTCTGAAGCAAACAGAAAACATAGAAATATTTTACACAGAAATTAGCCTATTCCCGAAAGATTGCTTGAGAAAGATAATTGAAAATGTAAAAATAATCACTACATTTAAGTACAAGACACAATTATAAAGATAATACCAAGAGTGTAAATCACTGAAAGAATGTAGTTCAAATCTGCTCCTTAAATTCCATTCTAACTTCTCTGTTACAAGGAAAGGAGGGATAGATAGTAATGTCATGGACTAACAGCAGAGAAAAAAATAATGAATTTATAACCAGCATTTTCAGAATCTGGCTATTTAATTTTAAGACAACAGTGCAGACTAAGCTATTATTATCTTTTAAGATGAGCAGTTCACAGTGGAACTTCTGTGCATTTGCCTACTTATTAAATGCCACACATATGTTTGTAAAAAGGACATTGCCATGAGAATGCAATTAAATTAAACTAAAACAGAGCCCAAAACAAACACATTCACTGGCCACTTGATAGGCCTCCTGTGTGAAGCAAAATTAAAAGCTGAACTGAAGAATTACCCTAACTGTTCAAGCCTAACACAGATATCATAGCATAGTTTTGTTTTGTTTTAGGTTTTTGTTTGTTTGTTTGTTTTTGGTTTAGGGCAGAAAACCTGCACCGGTCCCAGTCTTATAACTACTTATGGACAAGGAAATCTTTGCACACATGATTAAGTCTTCTGAAATCAATGGACCCAATCACCTTCTTTTCCGTCTGCAAAATCAGACTGCATATCCTGTAGGAACCATTTCCCACATGCAAAATCCAGTAGCTGCAAATTTACTGTTTACCATCTGCCAGCAGACTAGGCTTTATCTAAAAATACCAGGCTGTGATGCACTTTCCACTAGAGAAGAGGTTTTTTTATTCCTTATTTTCCTGATTAGTCTAAAGCTAAATCATGCAAAACTTTCTCCAATTGCAATCACATTGATATTACAGGAATAACAACTCCACCAAATGGCAGCCCATTTATTAAACCAAAAGACAGAGTTAAGAAGCGCAGCTTCTCCAGCAGTAACCAAAGCTACCAGACCTCAGGATAAGCACCACAGCGCAACATCCCCTTCACAGTAAATTTCGACAGTATAAAATGTTTTGCAGGTAAGTAAATAAGATTATAGGAGATAAAGAATCAGAAACTTTGCTAAGAAAATGACCTAAATTTGAAACTTTATAAAAATAATGTGCTACTATTAGATGATAAGTCCAAAGAAATATTGGAATTGTATTATGATGCAGAATTTATTAATATCTATATTACTATGTCTTTTATAAGATGGATTTTACATTTAACATTTAAATAGTTGTGTTATTTTTAAGTTGCAATAGCATAAAGGAAGAAGCCATGCTCAACCTTAGATAGAGCAGAGTCAATGGGAAAGGTTAATATGAAAGCAACATTTTTGAAATTAACTCTGAGACAGAGAAATAATAGCATCAATAAATAACACAGAATATTATTAATAATACACCGAGGGTTCTGTACATATCCCATTACAGATAAGGACTATATCCCTCAAAATTCCAAGGATAAAAACCTCACACAACTACTGCATATAAATATGAAAGCAATAAATTATTAACATTCAGATCGAGCTCTGAACAAGGGGAAGAACCTGTGAGAACTTCCTCTCATCCACAGAAGTAGAAAATAATCAGCTACTACACATACTTCATAACTGTAACTATTAAGATTTCGTTAGTCCTTGTCTCTCTTAAAACAACACAGAGGAAAGAGTAGGTGGAATACTACATACTGAGTTCTGAGGCTGATGGCATTGGACAGCTATTCCTGGCCTTTCATGTGTCCTTTTTCACATTTCTCTCTTTCCTCCTAGTTATTCCCATGAGTTAGTAGTGAATGTTATTCCCATTATCAAGTTGTCAGGAGTGACAAAGGAAGAAAAAATATTAGGGAGAGCTTTTCCCTGTCCTTTAGACTT